>JAUZSU010013322.1:0-11048 GCA_034780255.1 Parotocinclus maculicauda
TGTGTGTTCTGTCTATGTCTGTTTTCAGGTGCGTTTAGGTAAAAATGGAAATATGAGCTTTGCAGCTGTTTACACAAACACAAACACACACACACACACACACACACACACACACACACACACACACACACTGCTACACTTACACTAACATCAAGCTTAGTCTTAGTAACCACATGCACAGCCTATGAAGTGATATATTAAGGGTATCATTGACACCATTGCTACACTTATGCCTAAATATAACCGCACATTTGCTCAGTAATCTACAGCAAATCATTGGTACTTTCAGTTTTCAAATAAATGCCATATTTTGAAAAGCACTTTTCCTCAAGATTTTGGCTAAAGATGATCATCATGGGTTCATACGGGGCCCATAAAGCTAAACACATGGTCACAAATACACACACAGACATACAATTTTGTCTGCCATCACGGACCGTGGGGATTGCCCATATATATATATATATAACTAATGCTACCCCTCCCTCTAACCTTAATCTTAAGCAAATCTTTTTACACTTTTGGTTTAGTTAGTTAGTTGCAGTTTCTGGATATCTTGCAGAAAAGTGTTCCCACAATTTCGAATATTGTGGGGGAATGTTGTCTTCAAAATGTAATATAAACATGACCCCCTCCCCCCAACACACACACACACACACACACACACACACACACGCACATTTATCCCTATCTTTTTACTGATGCTATGACTTACGCTTAATACTGCTACTAATTCTACCATTACTGTGACTACTTCACTATTACTATACTATTACTACTATTACCAGGGACCTGAGGGGAAATCTATTTTGTACCATCCAAAATGAATGTAATGAAAAACACAAGTAACTATTACTACTACGAGTGCTACTATTACTACTAACATTTTTACTGCAACAATTACTATTAACACAATTACTACTACAGGTACTACTACTACCACTATTAGTACTACATTACTACTAACACTATTGCTACTACAATTACAGCTACTACTAACACTTTTACTACTACATTACTACTAACACTACTATTACTATTACAAATACAGATACTGCTACCACTATTACTACTACATTACTACTAACACTATCACTACTAAAATTGCAAATACCATTTATACTATTACTACTACATTACTACTAACACTATTACTACTACAATCACAGCTACTACTAACACTATTACTACCACAGTTACTACTACTACTACTATTACTATTACAATTACAGCTGATGCTAACACTATTACTACTATATTACTACTAATTATATTACTACTACAATTGCAAATACCCCCAATGCATTTACTGCTACATTACTACCAATAATACTATAACACTATAGCTACTAACAATATTACTCCTACAGTTACTACTACTAACACTATTACTACTGCAACTATAGCAATTACTAACACTATAACTACTAAAGTATTACTATATGGTTACTGCTACAGTTACTACTACTATCACTATACTACTACATTATTACTACCATTATTACTACAACTATATTACTACACTATTACTAATAAAATTACTTTTAACGTTTTTACTACTACAATCACTACTACTATCAATTACTACCACTTCTACTATTACTGCTACTATCACTAGTGCTACTATCACTGACACTACTAAATTACTACAACTATTACTATTCCCACTACTGCCTCTATTACTACTAAATCATTTCTTCAATCACTGCTACTACTAAATTCCTATACTAAATTACTATTATTTCTACCACTATTACTACTAGTACCATTATTAATACAATTACTACCACTATTATTAATTTGATTACTACTTTGAGCACTATTATTATGAAATGATTACCGCTACCAATATTACTATTACTCCCACCACTACTACCATTACTACTACTATTACTATTACTTTACTTTGCACAATAAGATGATTTATATATTGCTCATATCTTAAACACGTTTTCAAACCTTATTTTTTTCCCTCTACAAATCCCACAAAATAACACTGTTTCTAAAACTCCTTTAAAACTCTCTCTCTCACCTGCACACACACACACACACACACACCTCCTGTCCTGGAGAGTGCATCCAGTATGGATGCGATCCTGATAAATTGGGCGCGACGCAGGGAAGTGGGTCTGGACGTTACCTGGCAATTTCCTGCAGCCCCCCTCTCTTTTTTGCGCTCTCTCTCTCTCTCTCTCTCTCTCTCATTTCACTCTCTCTTACTCTGTGGGCAGGTGGGCTGTGGGAAGGAGTGGCATGCAGTCATGTTGATATTCCACTGGCGTCCAGCTTGCCAGGCGCCCTACATAGCAGACGCTCCCTCTGGCAAAGCCCGGCTTGGCTCGGGGCTTGACGCATGCAACGCAGCCTTGCTGTGCACATGCACACACTTTCATGTTTACAACATGCATGCACACAGGCATACTGATACACACCTATAGAAGATATTAAAGTAGAATAAATTGCAAAGCATGGCCTGTGATCACCAAACCAGATTCGAAACACAAATATATTTTATCATGGCGTGAATGGTGCAGTGGCTGTGAGCCGGAGCTGGCTCTCTTGCCCTGCTTTGGCCTCAGAGAGCTAGGGAAAAGCAGAGCGAGAGAGAAGGAAGCCAGGGAGAATGAGAGAAAGACAGCCAACAAAGCCAGATCCCGTAGAAACATAAAGACAGGAACAGACGAGGGAATGAGGTGGACTGAAAGACAGGAGCGCAAGGCATGTGATATAGTCGTGACTGATCCAGGCTCAGCAATGTGTGTGTTATACCCTGTGGAGCAGCACAGAGACGGCTTTAATGAAAGCACAGGAAGAGGGCAGCAGCTGGTGGCGTGTGCTTGAGCCGCGAGGATAAGACCGTCGCGCTAGGCTCGCCAGGGTCTCTCTCCAAGCCCAAGAACACACGTACACACACTCACACAGTGACTGAGCTCCTTTGTCCGATTCGCTGCCGCCCATGCTGGAAGAAGGCCCAGGCCTCAGGGGTCTGGCCGACTGTGCAGGAGCCAGCAGCAGTTCCAGCCTCAGCCCAAATCAAACTCAAACCGAACCTAAACCAAGCTTCGCCGCCCCTGCTGCATCTTTGGAAAACAAACAGCGAACAACAACAGACACCGAGTCAGGGCGGAAGAAGGATTAGCCAGTGCAGGCAAGGGCGAAGGTGGATTCTGAAAGCATTAGTCACGGAGGAAATGCTATAAATAAGCATGCTAGGGGCCATTAGCTTAGCACCGAGCTTTGTGCTTTGAGGGTGCCTAAGGTAGTCAAGCGCTTTCCGAACTTCTTTCTCCAAAATCTGTATTGTGCAGCATTTCCACCCATTAAAAACAAATGCAGTAGTGTTAGAAGATGCCTAATTTATTTATTGATGCAGTCTTTTACTCAGCAATGTACATACACCCAAAAGAAAGCTCTGTGTTTTTCACTTATAGCCCAGAAGAACTAATAGTGATCATCATTAGGTGTCTCCTACGTTTCATCCTGCCACAGATGTTTCCCCTTAAATTCCTGAAGAGAAATAGAATTAGAAAAAAAGAACACATTTTATACAACAGAGGATACAGTTGAGATTAAAAGAGCCTGAGCTTATCATGTGAAGCTGTTTGCTTGCAAGCCCAGTCTGGGGTTTGAACTCTGGCTCTTACAGCTGAGCCACATGAGCTGCCTGATTTTGACAACGAATGAAAGGCAATAGAAATGATAAGGCTAAGATTTAAAATGTATAAAATTGTTATAATGTTGGTTGAAAGCTGATTGAAGACATATATAAAACAAGTCTGAAACGTGAACTGTAAAGTATTCAAATAAAATGTTTCGATGAAAAAGGTTTGATATCATTTTGAGGGGTTTTCTTTTTTCAGAGCAGCAGATAAACATGTGAATCTGGATTTTGGACTTTTGGATTTTTGAGCAAAATGTGAGTATTTATTAAGAGCTTTGTTACAACACAAGAGGAGACGTTAAATTACTAGGGTGTTTTTACCTGAGAGAAAAATCGGAGAGACAGAAACCTTATATAAAAATCTAGTTTTTATTTCCATTAGATTACTCTTTTGTCTGTGAGAAACTACAGAAACTAAATGAAATATCGTTTATGATTTTTCTTGTTAAAATCTTGAATCAAGCTACCACTCTCTCTTTTTTCTTCTATCTCTCGTTTGCCCATTCTCTCCCTCTCTCTCTCTCACACACAAACATATTCACAATTCACTTTATTAGGAACACCTGTTCAACTACTTGTTAATGCAAATATATTATCAGTGAATTACATGGCAGCACTTGTTGCATTCAGGCATATAGACATGGTCAAAATTACTGAACATCAGAATGGGAAAGAAAAGCGATTTTAGTGGACTGTGGTGGCCTAGCGGTTAAGGTACTAGACTATGGACCAGAAGGTTCAAATCCCACCTCTGCCACAGTTGGGTCCCTGAGAAAGGTCCTTAACCCACAATTGCTTGTATTGTAAGACTGTTTGGTTTGTAAGTCGCTCTGGATAAGGACGTCTGCTAAATGACATAAATGTAAATGTACGTGACTTTGAATGTCGCATGTTGTTGGTGCTATTTGGGTTGAGCATTTCAGAAGCCACTGATCTACCAGGATTTTTATGTATATACATTTTTAGGGTGTACAGAGAATGGCCTAAAGATGAGAAAGATCAGTCTGCGTAAAAATGGCTTGCTGATGTAAGAGGTCAGAATAGAATAGTCAGATGGGTTAGAGCTTCAGTTACTCAAATAGCCACTCGTTACAACCAATATATATATATATAAGAGCATCTCTGAATGGACAGCATATCAAATGTTAAAGCAGACAGGTCCCTTTCTGATACTTGGTCTGAACTTTTGTTATTACTTATATTTCCATCTACAGTACTGTATTCTTAGAGCAAATAAGTATCATTGGAACCTATAAAGTTTAATAATTACAGCCCACCAAAAGGAAAACAGAAGGAAACTGAATTCTCTGTATCACTTTCAGGCTACAGTTAGCTTAGCATTGCAGTTGAGTTCACCAGTAGAGTAAGTGTTTTGCTCTTTACTCCAATAATCAC
Organism: Parotocinclus maculicauda; assembly: GCA_034780255.1. NCBI lineage: Eukaryota > Metazoa > Chordata > Actinopteri > Siluriformes > Loricariidae > Parotocinclus > Parotocinclus maculicauda. The sequence continues at coordinate 5,057 of JAUZSU010013322.1, forward strand.
TAAAATAAATAAGATTTTCAGGATTTTATTATAAAATTGGATTTGTCAGAAGTTACTCATCGTAAATTAAGGAGCAATACAGCTTAATTAATGTATATAATGCCTTATATTTGTTTAGGACTCAAGGATGCAGAAATGATGGAACCCCACTAGGTATAATAAGAATGGGGAAATAACTAAAAAGGCAGAGCAAAAGGCTCTTCAAACTACAAAAAACAAAAAGGGCAAATGTCACGCAGCTGTGTTGCGTCTCAAGTGGGAATGGTACCCACAGCTGGCGCACGCACGAATCAACTGCAATATGCACCGAAACAGCAGAGGGCGAACGTGCAGTAAGCACGAGAAGGATGCTTCCCAAATCAAGTGGTGTGGAGGCGCTCTGGAACGCCAGAGGGCAAACATGAGCTCGAGTGCGCGAGGCGAGCGAAGAAGCCGGAACAGGGTGCGTCACAAATCGAGTCACGCAGCCGACTGGAGTAAGGCTTGGTTACCAGCCGACATGGGACGGGGAAAAAAAACCCAGATTCTGTCCCTAAACCGCTAAATACCTCAGGGGTTTCCCCCGTACGCGTCCGTTGGCACAATAAGCCCCGGGATGTTACCGACTGAACATAAATAATCGCTTGCGTAGCTTTTCGCAAAGTCGCGTAGCGAGCAGAAGACAGAGCGTATTATGTGTGTGACAACGTGACCCCGAACAACGCTGGGGGTCGTACTTTTATAGTGATAGCACACCGGATATAACCGGCGTCACCGAACGCTCTGTAACGGCTGCTGGGGCGCGCCGCGAGCGCACCGGGCATCTAAGGTACGCCTCGTAACAATATATTGTGGGTGTTCTCAGGGTTTGGAACAGATTAATTCAATTTACATTATTCCTTATGGATTCCTCATTTTCTTTACTAAACAAGTATCCTAGAACAAATTAATGACGAGAACCAAGGAAGCACTCTATATATGATAAAATGGTAGACTGAATTAACTGTTGTTTTAATTTTGATTTACATCCATCACATGACAAACACTAGCACATGTAACAAATACCAACAAACTATTCAAACTAATGAATACATGATACAATTAAAACAATGTAATTTATTTCATGTGGACACTGAAATTTGGAAATTATCTAATGCATTTAAGTTGTAGAAGCTCAGATGTTAGATTGTTTAAGTGTTTTGCAGAATATCTCCTCTTGTGTCCTTGTGTGTGTGAGTTGGTTGTGAGTCAGGGCATGTCTGCGTCTGCTCATGCAGCGTGCTTCCTGACGCACTGAGCCAGCGGAGATAATGGCTAGATGAAAGAGGGAGCGAGAAAGTAGGAGCGAAGGAGGAAAGAAGGAGAAAGGATGGGGGAAATTGGGGAAGGGGTGCAGTTAGGTCTTAGGGGCACTGGGGTGTTGCAGATCCAATTACTGGCCCCCACACTGAGGCCTTTGTGTGCGCGTCCCCGCTGATAAATGGTGCCGTGAGCCAGGTCTCTGGTCAGAGCGGGCACAGCTTTATACCTTCCCCAGCGCACAGACCCCTATAGCACTGGGATGAGACTGAAATATATAGCACATCAATATGGCATGAGCTCACAGAATCACCACAAAGGAGCATTTGTTGATTTGAATGGTACCGTAATACAACGGCACCTGAGACGAGGAAGGACCACAAGCTGGGGTTTCCATCCAAGCATAGCTCAGTCGCTAATTAAACAGATAACAACACAGCATGCAGACTGATGCATTAAGGGTAAGCGAAAGTGGCACTAATGTCTCCACCCATATAGCAGCCTTGATTAGAAGTTTTGGTGACTTTGTAATAGAGGTTAGATAAGAAAGGCTTTAAGCACAAGCCAGGTCAGAGTTATTATAATAAATGGAAACTAAAATGCAAAACAAAAGCCAAGTTATTAAAATAAAGTTAAAAGTAGAGTTTTTTTTCTTTTGGTTACATGTTAAATTTAAATCAACACTTTTAGTACAAAAAGACATTGTGATTTTGATCCCCAGGTATATCACATGCTTACGTAGTGTCTGTGCTTCACAGATTCAGCCACACAGGATTGATACCTGTCTTCAGTAGCAATATGGAGTTTGGCATGTTTGGTATGAATATGTTATGCTGGCTTATTTTCTGGTGTGGATTCCTGCTTTACTCCCAGTACCAATATTTGTTGCTTAATGTCCATGGTAGATTCTGTAGAAAAGCATGTAATGCTATCTGGATGTTGTCTCAACACCATATTATACACCATATATAGCAATGTTAAATGGTATACTGTAGTGTATATGTATTGACTAAACAATATATGGGAAGATTGTAGTGTTTCCCATATACTGATTTATTTAATATCATCTTTATTTAATATCACAATTCACTACACAATGATTCAGATTCATAATAGTCCACGCCCAATGAATATTTCCGTGTTTATCGTGTGTGTGTATGTGTGTGTGTGTGTGTGTGTGTGTGTGTGTTTTACATCTACAGTACGGTATTCATAGTGGAAATAAGTCCCCATGGGTTCACAGCTATAAGTTCACAAGTAGAGTAAGTGTTTTGCTTAACTTTTTACTTTTAATCAATTTCTTACTAAATTCCATGAACTTTTTCAACTCTGTACAATACAATAAGCTTTGTGTTAATGATTTTGGCCAACTGTAGTTTAATGTAAGTGTTAATGTACAGTATGTGCTAACAGTTTTGAACTCATCGGTCCATGATACAATTATGGATTATGGATGACTTTGTCAGGAACATTTCCTCATCGTTAATCAGGGAACTTTATCAATGCGTATAATGCCTTATATTGTGCTTATTTTCTGGGGGTCTGAAATGGATTCACGCAATTTACATAATGTCTTACTCGAAAAGCCTTCTGAAACGAATTAACGACAAGAACCGAAATACTGCAGTATATGCAAACGGACACTGTCCAAATGGATGTTAGGCAGCATAAATGTATTTCTGAGAGAGGTTCCCCTGTCCACTTAGAAAGATAAAGTGATTTCTGCAGATTAATGGGTGAATTCACACATTATATCATATAAACAAGAACAGATCTGGAGTGAGAGCAAGACACAACGTTTGATTTGGCAGTTTTTACAGGTTTGCTATAATGATAGACTAGGAGGTGGAACAGGCAAGACATGAGACCTCATATCTGGCCAAACTGTGACAGTACACACTATAATAAGGGGGAGCTGGGGATGGTTGATGTTGAGAGAGGTGATGTTGTATTAGAAGTTTCTGAGTATCTGAACCAACAGCAATGGAACATTAGGAAAAGGTTTGGTTCATACAGTTTGATACAGTTGATAAAGTGTTTTATGGTACTAGATAGTACTACACTAAATGGCACTATGGTTTAGCCATAGACCACCATAGAGTGCCAAGTCCCTGATTCCCAAAGATCCCAAATAAACAGTACAAATGTTTGTAATACTGAAGATGCTTTGTAAATGACAACATGCACAATGAAGGCATGGTAAACAATTTGATTTTATTTATTTATCTACAGTATAAATGCCATTCTAAATAGTATTAAATGGATCTGTGAGCTTATCCAGGAAACACTAGGTACAACAAACCTGAGAAAATACAGGAAAGTACAAACTTACCAATTCACTCACATACAACTGGAAACTCCACACAGCAGTAACTGCAGGGGAGGCTCAAACACTGGTACCCAGAACACTGGAGCTGTATGTGAAATGATTCCCGTTGCGACTATGACTAAATGGACTAAATGTACTAAATGACTTAATGTTAACATAGTCTTTTTTATCACATTTGTCTTAAAGGTTTTTCTTAAATGTGCCTTATATGTGAAACTCACTATGTACTGTATATTATTGTACAAACGTCCATTATTTGATTTGTTGTTGGTATGATAACCAAGTATAATTATTTCTCATTATATGTATTAAGAAAAGAGAAAATACATGAACTATGTGCACAATATGTTTTTTTTGTTTAAAAAAAAAGCATTTTAAGAACTATTTTTGGCAGGTACTATGTAGTGTGACCTCCTTGAAAGGTGATTTCTTGGCTGCTACACTTACAAAAAAGATCATTACTGATCAAGCTTTTTCGGACTGTAGAATCTGCTATTACTCAAGTATTGAACAGTACTGCAGTTCCAGTATTAGGTTTACAAAGATGCTCTTGTTCATGCATGTCATAATCCTGATACAAGACACAACGCTTAGGTTAGCCTAAGACCTTGCTTCACCATTTCAGTTGAACAGGTTTATCTAGCTCTAGTTATTTACCATTATACCAATGTCAATATCATGTCATGTTCTCACATTAATAGTCATGATTTATTTGGTGAAGAGAGGAAGTAGACAGAAGACACAGTGCTCTTGTTTCCTTACAGCACTCACTGGTGGTCAACTGCAATAGTTAAAATTATATTTATTTATTAAGTAAATTACAAATATATCAAACATGTACTCAAGTAATGGTTTGTCATTTGCTGTGTTCACATTGTTTTAATTATGTTCAACTCCATACAAATACTGAAATAGCTGATCCAGTCTATGATAAAAAACCCACCATTTGTCATGAGTGGAAGACACTGGAGACGGATGCAGAAAGCCGATTCAGTGCAAGCTTTAGCTTTATTAGCACACACTCAAGGCGGAAGCACAGAATGGGCAGATCAAAGGCAGTGGTCAAAAAAACAGTTCAGAGGATGATATCAGAAGTTCAGTTCTAACGAGCAAAAGCGTCCAAAGGCACAACACGAAGATCAGAGTCAGGGAATGGAGCAGCGTGAATAAACAGGATCGGCAATCAGAAGGGGTGCTCAATAACAGGGTTATGCAGCGTGCAGGAACAATGAAACTTGGTACTGAAGTAACGGGAGAGTGGCGTTTAAATGCGCTTGTGAGTGATGAGCAGAACGGACACCGGTGTGCGTAATCAGTAGACGGGTAAATTGGAACGAGGGAGTGAATGACGAGGCGTGAGTGCAGAATGCTGGGAAGTGAAGTCTGGGCATGATGTGGTCGTGGCACCATTACTCTGACTCCCATATATGAATATATTAATCCTTTAGCTCTGACCCAAGATAACAAATGGCAATGTGGAAAATGAGAGTAGTAGCTCTACCTACAGCCCCCACTTTTGTTTTTTTCAGTAGTAATTATAAGGTCATGGTTGTATATTGTAATGTTAGGCAATAATGTGGGAACTGGGAGAAAACAGAGTATGTGTTCACGCATGCTGTAGTATACCTGATGAATACGATCCGGCTCGTGGAGAGGAAACGGCCCAACTAATGTAAAGATAACATGCAGCCTCACCATATTATACTGATATGATCAAAAATGCACAGGATTTTAATATAAAGAAACTAGAATGTTGCAACAATCTTTGCATCATTTTAGTGTGTAGTTTAGTACTGAAGGTTAACTGTAAGGTATTAAACACAGCAATATGTAGGGAGTTTACAGATGAAATGTTGTGTAAAGGGAAGGATTAATGTGTAAAACTTAAAAAAAGTATATATACCTTTATTTCTGAATGAACTTGACACTTTGGTGTTTGTATAGTTTCTGGATGATGTGGCATCAGGATGATGTGGGATAGAGAGCTGCATCATCCGACATGGTTCCCTTTTGAGTCTTTTTTCTTCCAGAACAGGCATTTCAAAATAAAGCCTGCTGTGCCCCACCCATAAATACGCTAGCACAGATTTGTCTGGTTTTTCATGCCTCTGGTGATTCTCAACTGCTGTTTGTCTTACTCCTGGTCTGGTTTGTGTAATCTTATTATTGCTTCTTGTCTCTCATGTTGTGTAGGGTGCTGCAATTAGTTGCATTCCTATTTATTGTAGGTCTTTGTTTACAGGGGTTGGACAATGAAACTGAAACACCTGGTTTTAGACAAAGGTTTGGCTATAGCAGCCCTGCCGTCTATATTGACCCTGTGGATCCCGACGGACAGTTCTGGTGGAAACAGGAGAGTTGAGGTGCACATTTAATTCTGCCATG
>JAUZSU010013333.1:0-11047 GCA_034780255.1 Parotocinclus maculicauda
TGTGTGTGTGTGTGTGTGTGTGTTTGTGTGTGTGTGTGTGTGTGTGTGTGTGTGTGTGTGTGTGTGTGTGTGTGTGTATGTGTGTGTGTGTAGCCCCATGGCTAGCTCTGTCACTGCACTAATGGTTTTAATGACGTACGTAATGTAATTTGGAAGGACAACTTGGAGATGTGTTAGTGCAGTCAGATTGAGTTATGGCTCAACGTCTGCTTACATGCCACTCTTAATACCTACTAATACAATAACACACCCTCCACCACCCCCCACCCCTACGCCCTTCTCTCTATCTCACTCTCCTTAATCTCTCCCTCCTGCTCTCTCTGCTAATTAGTAAAGCTATCACAAATATGACAGGTCGTAGGCTTTCAGCTTTAGATATACTTTAGGAATGTTTAAAAAGTGATATAAGGCTGTTTTCTGTTACCTTTCGTTTTCTCATCCAGTTCTCCTGTCCATCTCAGTAATTCTCCATCCTTGCAGAGTGTCTGTGACCATGTCCATTGATCCATCCATCCCCCAACCCAATTTCAAAGTATGATTTTACAGTCAGTCAAGTACATGGTCAAAAGTATAAGTACTCTTAATAATGAATAAAAAATTTAAAAAAGTGCTCCAGATTCACAAAATAATTTTTGAAAATGGTATTAAATTGGATTGGATTGGATTAAAATCTCAAAACAGAGATTCTAGCAACAACAGTGGTTGTTCACACAATCTCACAGTCTGGAACTACCAAGTGCCAAAGACAGCATAGTCTAAAAATTCTAAAAAGTCTGCTGGCTTCTGAAAATGGCCCCCGGAAGCTTTGTGGCTTTAGTTTTCATGGTTGAGCAGCCACACACAAATCTAAGGTCACCATGACAAGCATGGGCAGCCATCAGACTCTTGGGCAATAGTAGTGTTCTCTTAAGTGATAAATTAAGATTTCCCATCTGACACTGTACTAGGAGTGTGTGATATGCATCGTTTACGATAATATCTTAAGTGTTGTTGTTAACATTGTGTGTGCTGATTATCAAACATGCATTAAAAGTTCAAATATTCACTGCTTTATGTACTCATGAATGACCTTAAAAACGAGTGAACAAGCTGCCCTACAAAATACAAGACACCACCAGCCTCACAGTCGATGTCGTTATATTGATTTGCTCACTCACAATGAGGTGGTTTGGCTTTGAAAAAAAGACAGATGTTGCTTAAAAGATATGCAAAGTATGTCAAAATCAGTTGTTGTTGAAGACAGCTCAACTAACTTGTTTTACCATCTGCAGACTAACCACTGTGAATATGAACATTATGCCAGCTGCCCATGACAGGTCTGAACCAGTCAAGGTGCCAGCATTAAAACACAATCAGCAATCCATAGCAGAGTCATTCTGCAAAAAGTGCATTATGACAAGAAAGGCACAGTGCCAATTTAGGTTGAGAGAGATGGATTCAAACTACTTTTAAATACTTTAGATCCAAAATGTACATTACCAAAGTATCTAGTCATTGTTATTGACAAAATCCTCAATAAATACTAATATTTATTTATCTATTTATTTATTTTTTATTAATAAGGCACAAGCAAAGTGAAAACTGTAAAGAATAGGCCCTTTTCTTGGTCTTCACAAGGTTTCTTCCTTATAATGTTTAGGGAGTTTTTCCTCTGCACTGATGCCCTAGGCTTGCTCATTTTGGGACTGGCTTTAGATATCCGAAAATAATCTAAATCTGTAGAGCTGCTTTGAGACATTGTAACATCTTAAAAACGCTATACAAATAAATCTGCCTTGTGGAGGAGAAATAATGATGATTAAGGTAGGGGTGGATTCTGGTGGTTCCTGATATTCTAGGAATCTATTCTAGGTTAGATCAAGTTCGCATTTAGGCAACTTCTCATCCATTCATTCATCCACACTTCCATCCGTCTACACACTCATCCATCTATTCATCCATCTGCATTTAACTCTTTACATTCCCAATCGTTGCTTTTCTATGTATTTCAGGGTAATTCCCGTCTGACACTGACCCCACACCCTCATGCACGCCTACACACTTTTGTTTGTTTCTCCCCCCAGTCTCCTCTATTGCCAGATTATCTAGACCAAAATAGCCTCTTTCATTTGAGAATTACACACGTCAGGACACACACACGTGCAATGTACCCAGCCTGTCGTAGCTGAATGACATTGAAAGAAAGAGTTCTTTGATGTATTGGAAGCGAGACACGCTGACCCTGTACCAGAGCAGGTGTTTCACTGTGTGTTTGTTTTGTGTGCATGTGCATGTGTGTGTGTATTTTGGGACATTTGCATGTTTTGTGACTTTGCTGATCTCTTAACATCTTAAATAACACGACTTTAGTGTACTGCCTGTACATTTTATTGTACTGCATTACTTTTAAATAAAGGAAATAAAGCCGAGTTTCAAAATGTGACATTTTTCAAGGCATCTCAGTAACAGGTTGTTCGTAGGGTTTAGTGTTGTTTACATTTTATCAATTCAGATATTGATTTTGCTTATTGATTCATGCTTTATATCTTCCTTAATTAAATATCCCATAATGTTTGTGAGCAATATATATATAGTACACAAGTTCATATGTGTGGGTGTGTGGGCCTGTGTATGAGTGCATATTTCAGTAAGTATGTCTATGTCTTCACTAAATATTGTACAATTTTCCATACACTGCCAATTTTAGACCACAAGTGTTTGTGTGTTATGTGTGCTTGTGTGCCAATGCCTGATAAAATGATTCTAAAACTGAGAGCTACACCACTCCATTTAGGTGGTGTGAGTTAATTCTGCAGTTTTCACAGATTTTGGATCCGTTTCGCCTGTCATAAAATTTGCATTTGAGTAGGTAATCAACAGTTATCGTCACTTCACTTCAGTCCCAAAATGGCAATTAACACTTTTACTCTGCTGGACCATTTTACATGTTTGTGCCATTTTGGATTGTCAGCAGCTGTGTTCTCAAATGTGTCAAATGCCACACTATTCCGCTAAACACCAGCTCCCATTAAAGATCATTATGACCATGTAAAAGACTGATGAGTACCTGTGTGGCATCTCAGTAAAATACCTGATACCATATTCTATGAAGCCTGTAATTAGAAACCTTATGGCTATGACTTATTATCGTTTTACAATCAATTTCAATGCTACGTTCAGCACATTTTAGGTACCACAATCATCACAAAAAGGTGTCACTCTTCAGAACAAATCCATTTGGCTCACAGCACTACTATTAATGACCAGTTAATGTGCTGCAAATAATTATTAAGCACACATAAAGAAGTAGTTCAGCCAAAATTGACACTTACTCCAGTTTCCCCTCGCTGAAAATGTAGTAGATGTGCCAGGACATGCTTGGTGGCTAAAGTTTGCTTCTTTAGCTGTGCACTAGCACTTCTTGCCAAAACGTTCAGGGAGTTTTTAGCTAACGGCTTAGCATTATCAAAATGCATGCCCTAAATATAAATAGCAGCATTACATTGCACAATAAAAAGTCATCTACCCGTAAAACTTTGAGTTCAGAATATAACTCCCACCTAAGTGTAATGTGCAAAGTGATTCCAAACATGTCCTGAGAATGTTCTGAGCATGAATCGATTCTGGCTGCTATTACTTGTATTAAAACTTTGTTCCATGTCAGAAACACATACGTTATGTGATTAAAATAATTACTTAGTACACAAAACTTGTGTGTGTTTATTTAGGTGAAATGCTAAGCAACCAACTAAAGCAACTGTATAATCCCATGAAGCACGTAGCCTACCATCCAAAACCCCTATGTAACTACGCACGAAATCTAAACAACTTATCTGAGCATACAAAAACTGCCTGACCATCCACAGAACTGAACATCCCAACCACTTATCTGCCTGTTAAAGCAACTATTTAACCATACTAATGACCTACTAATCGTTTGAAATATTCAATCATTTTAATCACCTGTCTCACCATCAAAATCGCTTACCTGCCTACCTATCTGAATTCAACCACTAGAAGCTTCTATCTACCCACCTAAAACGTTTGTCTGACCATGCAAAGCACCACACAAAGCACAAAACACACCTGGGTCAGTTATTGTGGTTTTGGAGAATTATGTGTGACTTTACAGGGTCACAATAATTAAGATTAAGATTAATTTATAAATGCATGTTAGGCCTAAGCATGAACCTTGTGGTACTTTTTATCATGGGTTTTAAGTGCTTAAACCAATCAGCCAAAACTTTAAAACCAACTGGTCTATAACAATGTTTAGGTAGGTGAGATGCGCTAAACTAATATCCACATGAATGGCCACTGCAAAGGTTTCGCAGCAGAACATCACCCATAGCTTACATTCTTCCCACAGTGCATATTGGTGCCATCATTTTCCCAGGTAAATAAAACTACATGACCATCCATGGCAAAGAAAACTTTGAAAATCTCCGATTACCTTTTACCATTTCTAAAAGATCCAGTTCTGGTACTCACATGCCCATTGTGGTGGACTGGAGTTCTGACTTCAGACCAGTCTGAGTCTAGACAGTCTAAAAATCAGTAGTGGGCTAGGCACTGTGTTGTGACACATTGTTCCTTGTACAACTGTAGTTGTTTTGCCTCTTTGGACCACACGAGATAGTATTTGTTGCTCTTGCACACTAAGAGATGAGGCTGCCAACACCTTGTCTTCAGGTTCTGGTCCCTTCAGACCACTTCTTATCAGCTTCTTATCACTGCTGACTGTGCGCACCCATCTTGCTGTTTAGGACATGCTCTAACACAATCATCTGGCTATAAAATTTTATTTTAAAAAATCAACAGTGTGAACTGCCTCTCCAATCATGCAGTGACACTGATACCTTGTTAAATACAAGACATAAACCAACCTAATTATAGTTCTGTAGTTCATTCCAATTCAATTCAAATTTATTTGTATAGCGCTTTTTACAATAGTGCATTGTCTTAAAGCAGCTTTACAATCTTATATTATCTTAAAAGGCCAATCCCAAATAGTGCAAGCCTAGGACGACAGTGGAAAGGAAAAACTCCCTGAAAGTAGTAGGAAGAAACCTTGGAAGGACCAAGACTCAACAGGCGACCCATCCTCCATAGATTTAGAAGCCATGCTTAAAATTTAAACAAACTGTTTCTTAATGTTTTAACAATTATGAAGCATTTAGAAATAAAGGTGTAAATTTTTTCTTTTCTTTTCATTACAGCTGTCTCTACTGCACAACCTCTCAGTGGCCAATCAATGGTCGCTGCGACTTCTTGGTGGAGAACCGGTGCATCATGTTATGACCTTTGACCCAAATGACAGGAATTACTTGTTCCTCATGACTAGCCACCATGTGAGTATAAAAGTCATCTTGAATATATATACCAGTGACATTATTAGGTACTCATTCTCATCTTGTTTCTGCGCTCATCGTCCTTTTGATCAGTTCCACTTACCAAACAGCAGTGGTAGTTCTACAATTACAGACTGTAGCACGTATTTTTCTCTACATACTTTGTTTGTCCCCTTTACTCTGTTCTCTAATGGTCAGGGCCCAGACAGGACCACCACAGATCGGGTACTAATTGAGTGGAGCACACAGCACTACAGTGCTAATCATGTGGTGGTGGTGTTTAGCTGGTAGGATTGGATCAAAGACAGCAGTGCTGCTGGACTCTTTAAACACTGTGCTCACATATCCTGTGCTCAGTGGATGCTGGTGGCTGGACCTTTTTGGTGAGTGGACTATTTTCAGTCCATCAGTGACACTGAGGTGTTTAAAAACTACAGCAGCGCTACTGTGTCTGATCCACTCATACCAGCACAACAGTGCAAACCTACTTACGCTGTTCTTATAAAGTTCTTGCATGTTTTCATCATCTGCACAATATATTAAGCACTTACATACTTTAGTGTACTTAGATGATTGTAAATCAGAACTGTGCTAAAAAGGTGTAATTATGACAACATGAGTATCAACTGTATACTTAAAATATGCATTTCCAAAATATTCCACGGATCAACCTGATGATTCAAAGTGTGTGCTTGACCATTTAAGGCACACTCCAATATATGGATTTATGCCATAGGTTTGGTAATCCTCCTCACAAATTATTTTTGCACAATCTCTGCATGTAGCAAAGCTAGTTACATTCTAAGACCTCTCCTGGGAAGGTACCCAAACATTCGCAAATGCCAGATTTTGTGATTTAACTTTTCCCTGTTTGACTAACTCCATGCATTAAACTTAGAAGAAATACAATACTGTGCAAAAGGCAAAGGTCACCAGTAGAGTTATTATTTTAGTAATGGTGTAATGACTATATAAGACCCAAACATTCCAAACTTGAATTCAACACTTCGCAGTACTACTGTATTTCCACTGTTCATACCACATAAAGCTCTGTGAGCTTTATCATATCTTAGCCTTTTCTTCTTTGGACTGTAGAAGGGTATGGCATGCTGATGAAGCTGCCTTTTATTGCTCAAGTACATGGAGAGGCCACACAAAACCTTTGGCACTGTAGCCTATGCAAGCTGTTTTATCATATTTTTCTTTTCAGTTTGTTAATACTTTGTAAATACAAATTTATAACGAAAAGACTAAGACAAAAGAATCTTATATAATCATATTACCATTGATAGCACATTTGTAAAGCTAATCTAATGGCCTAAGGCTTTTGCACAGTACTGTATGCCATGATTAAGACTTCGGTCAGGATTATGGTGGCTTAGCATTTAAGGTACTGGACTGTGGACCAGAAAGTTTAAGGGTTAAATCTGATCAAAGTCTGAAAAAAACCCTTAATCCACAGTTTCTTTGATTGCACATTATAAAAATCAGACATTTATAAGTCACTCTAGAAAAGATCATCTGTTAAATGACTAAATGTAACTTTCATTTGACCAGCAGTGCCAAACATTTCTTCTCAATAAACTTGTTCTGTCTAGAAGAAGAGCAGCTGAGAATGGTAGGGTACGAAGGACAATAAGGCTGAATATAATTAAATCACAGAGAAAGTAATTCTTCCTTAATTCATCCTGGACACAGCTACCCATGCCAGATATAACCACGAAACCAAAAAGCACATTACACATCGAAAATATCAGATTATACTTATAAATAACCTCTGCTGATTAACTTAGGGTGATCAGTTGTGTCTCGCAATATTATTGCATTATCAATTAGCCTCCCTTACTTAGATTTGGAAAATCCAATTGCGGCTTAAACTTATTTCTAATTTCGAGGTATCATTTAAGGGGATACTGAAGAGTCCCAAATTTATTGGACCTGCTGCTGCTGATTCTCTCAAACTTAAACACACGCAATTTTGAAGTGGTTTTGTTATCTGTGTGGTGTAAGTGGAGAGGTTGTTAAGCATGTCTTATCTGTGCAAGCAGTTTCACGTGAGGTGCGAAATTGAATGTGAATGTGTAGTTGCGTTAAAGATCAATGTGTGAGCTTGAGGCACCTTAAAACCACAGGCATACAAAGCAGAGATATGAACTGAAAAGCTGTGTAAGCATATGTTGTGTGTAAGCGTTTGTGTTAGCTGCTTGTCTGGGAGTTCAAAAAATGCTTTTACTATAGAATGTATGGAAAACAGTATTCATATGAATTCATCATCAGTTATTATCAGTTTATTTATATTGGGCACATAATTAACATGGCATATCTGTGCAGATGTTAAGGGTGCGAGTGACTGGATGTTCCCAGTACACAACATGCAGTGACTGTCTTAGTGCCAACGATGCCTACTGCGGATGGTGTACCCTTGAAAGCAGGTATGGTTCTATCCAAAATTTCCAAACTTTATCTTCATGACTTTCTAATCCTAGGGGAGAGGAAAAAAATACCCACCAGAGTAAAATATGCTTGTTTCTCACAGTTTCTGCAGGCTAATACCTGCTCAGACCTTAAATACATCATGAAATATGTTGTGCTGTCACACTTTATATAAATGTATTTGTGTGTGTAATTGTGTGTCAGAAACAGGGGTAATGTGTGGGGGAGTGTCCCTGTGAATCAATGCACTGCATTCAGCCTTACAGCTAGATAAGATTGTATCCATCTTAAGTAGTTGAAAAAGAACGTTAATATCTGCTGGTAAATGTTGATATAAAATCAGCCAATAACCTGTGTGTACGTTTATTGAGGTAACAGGAGTCCCCAAACTTTCCCCTATGGTGTTCATAAAGTTTTTGATGGACAACACAAATCTTTATGCAACATATTTTTTTGCAGGAAATTAAGTCGTATAAAGTCTTTTTTACTGCAGAAAGTCAATTTGATGGAGCTGCCAAAAGCAAAATCCACAAATATTCAAGGGAAATTAGCTAGTGTAAAGTAACAATTTATGGTCTGAGGGGTTTATGAGGATATCAAACACACATGTAGCTTTTGTGGCAGGAAGGCTAGAGTGTAAAGGAAGGCAGACGGAAACACTCATGAAGGAATGCTGAAGCTCTGATCATCTCTCAGCTCTTTCTTTATTCTGTTCTTCTGTTTTCCTCAAAGGCTTGTTGATGTTGCCACCACACTGGCTCTTTCAGAAGAAAAAGTCAGGCCAGGCAAGGAATGTATTTAGCTGAGTGCACCTGTGTGTGTAATAGAGATTTGGAAAGATTCTTGGGACAATGCATCTATGGAGAAATGTGTGCACGAACATATAGATGGGTTGTATGTGCAAATTGCTTTGAAGATGGGAGATATCAGAGGGTGAGATTAGGAGGATGTGTGTGTGTGTGTGCGTGCAGTGTAAGAGGGAGAACCAAACATTTCAAATGAGCCAGTGTTTGATAGTCATTATTAGTAATCTAATTATATCATAAATAGTTTCTTTTATAACAGAATTAGATGCCATTCATTAGGCGTTGACAAATGTCTTTTGATGTGGAAGTATTTACTTACTACATATCAAGTGGTAAGCGTAAAACTGCTCATGTAATTTAGATATTTCCCTTTATACATTATTTACAGTCAAGTTCCCACTGGTTTGTTTGTTTCTCTTTTAGATGCATTCCAATTATATCCAAAATTCAGAAACAGTTGGGACGATATAAAAATGCAAAACAAACAAATAATGCAGTGTTCCTTTCATTTCATTGACCTTTATTTAATTGCAGACAGTATGAACCCAATATATTTCTGTATCTGTTTCTAAACATCTATTCCTGCATTTCAGGCCTGCACTACATTCCAAAAAAATTGGACCAGGGCAATTTGGGGCTAGTCATAAGGTTTAAAAAGTTAAATAATTATGGTATATCAGGTGATTGTAATCATGATTTGGTACAAAAGCAGTATCTGGGCAGAGGATCGTCAGTTTGTCAACAAATGTGTAAGAAAATTATTGAAATGATAAAAATAAATGTTGCTCAAAGAAAGATTAAAAGGTATTTGCATATTTCGGTCCTAAATTTTCTGATTTGAGGTTGTAGTTTTCGTTTAACCTTTAGTGATTTTGACTCTAGTGACTAATTAAACACGTTATATACAAAATAAATGTTTACAGTACATGCAAAAAAGGATTCCAAGATTCCATTAATAGTCTATTCAGTATAGTCTTCAGAAAGCATTTAATTTATATGTAGCCTCAGTAGTTTTTTATTTAGCCAGCTTATTAATAAACTAATTTATGGACCACATAATGAACTGTAACACTGATAGACACCACATTGTTTAATTTTCCTAACATTACTCATATCTCTCCTGATTCATTCTGTTCCAGATACAGGGCTAGCATCCATACTTACAAAAAAACTGACTTACTAGTGAGCATAGTAATAACTGGTTTGAGATGCATGCTGAGCTGAGCTTCTTCTTAATGTTATGTTTAGGCATGTGACTATCCGATTAAGAGCATGCACACTGCAAATTATCCTTTCCGCCAGCTGTTTACATGTGTTCTGGAATAATCTGTATAGCTAACTAACCTGTTTGAAGTTTAGTGTCATTTTCATTCATTAATTATTGGTCTCTAACTGATGGGGGTGTAATAACGGTTGGATGTTAAACAGGTCAGTAATACAGAAAGAGCTACAGGTGATGTGATGAAAGAAATTTGATATTATTCTACTTTCTGTACTTACACTTTAAGTGTAAGTAGAGTTACATTAAAAAGTTTTACTACATAACATTATTTATGATTACATTTTACTTGAATTTATTACATTGGCCTTTATTAGGTGCTCTAAAATGACCAGACCAGGCTGGAAATACTTTGTCTGGAAATGTCTGTGTGTGTGTGTGTGTGTGTGTGTGTGTGTGTGTAGGGGATTTTGATTCCAGACTCATTCTCTATTTTTGGCAGTCGGCCTCACTTCATGGTTCTGACTGCGCTCTGAGCTGCTTTCAGAGTTCAGACATCCATTGCGTGCGCGCACAAACACACACACACACACACACACACACACACACTTTGTCTCTCTATCCCTGTGGTGACCTTTTATTGACATAATGATTACTGTAGACAATTAATGCTACACCTATACCTAATTCTAACATTAACCCCATTAATTCCCAGTAACCTAAAGCTGACTTTTTGTTTTTCAAAAGATTTGTTTAAAAAGCCATCTTGCTCATGGGGATCATCAAGGTGTCCTCACCATGTAGCTTTCTATCTTTGTGGGGACATTTGGTCCCCACAATGTAATACATATTTGTACTGTAGAACGCACACATTGGTCCTTTTTCCTGGTGGGCATTTTTCATTGACATAGTGATTACATTATGTAATTAATGTTACACCAACACCTACACCTAACCATATCCTTAAAACTTCTTAAGGTTTTGTTAAATGAAAGTTGCAGCTTCTGTAAAAAAATCTCTGTTGTGGTCCTACAAGGTAAAAAAATGTCAGATGCTTCTATCCTTTATATATAATTATATATATACACATGACCCATAACCCCCAGCCCCAAAACACACACACACACACACACACACACACACACACACACACACATACACACACACACACACACACACACACATATATATATATATATATACTCATATATATTATCCCTGGGGATAGGAGAGAAAGAATACTTCCCACGTATTCCCTG
>JAUZSU010013344.1:0-11046 GCA_034780255.1 Parotocinclus maculicauda
GATCCACAGGGTCAATATACACGGCCGGGCTGCTATAGCCAAACCTTTGTCTAAAACCAGGTGTTTCAGTTTCATTGACTAACCACTGTATGTGTAAGCCTGAAAATCAGAGTTTTGGAATTCAGAGTCTCATCTGGAGGCATGTACTTGCTGTGATATCCGGGTGTTTATCATGGTGATACCAGGACAAAGATCTAGCTTTGGTGCAGTGTTTTGTGGCCAAAAACATCATACTCATATTCTCATACATCATATTGCCTAGTCCTTGTACACGTAAACTTCTGCCGTGGACTTTACTAGCAAACTTCTGTTACTATTATCAAAGTATAATGTTACATCATTCTAGTCCTAGGGATAAGGCTTTGAAAATGAAAAAAGTTAGCTATTTAACTACAGAGCGTAAATATGTGCAGTGCTATTAAATAACACTGTTGCCCAGAATGCAACCTCTACCCTCCGGATGGTGTGTGTGTATGGGTGGGTGGATGAGGAGAGAGGGGCACTACTGCTTCAGGAAATGGGATTAGTAAGCAGCACAGTCTTCTTTTGATCAGAATTCTTCATCAAACCATCTTGGAGGGAAAGAATCACACACTTAATCCCAGCTTTATGTGGTCAGATTTCAGAACAATGTAGAAAGCAGATACTTTAAAATGATTTGATGCAATCAGCTGTAACTCAGTCTTTTGGGAGCCTTCTGTGGAAGAGGAGACTACCAAATGAGAGGTTTATTCACTCCTTTATTTTACATACAGTGCTCAATTCTAAGCAATTTTGTTTCACGTTGCCCAGTGCGATCTGTTTCAGGTTTTATAGCAGTACTAGAAGATTGATTATAAAATCTACAATCTCATCTGAGTGAAGATCAATATAAGCAATCTTGATGGAAATGGAACACTTAAGCCCTTCTCGTGCTTGGTGTTCAGAGGAATTGTGCTTTTCTGCAGATGTACAAACACCAGTCATTTTAATGAACATTTTTGCCTCTGATCTTCTCAGCCTAAAATGCTCCTAATATCAGCTGAATTGTGTTAAACACAACATAGTTTGTAAAATGTCCCAGTAATTACAAACAAATTCTAAGCTTCATTTCTAGGGACTAAATCGAATACGAAGACAAAAGTGAAATTTAAGGAGCTGGATATAAAGATATCTGAAATGTCGTAGCGGAAAGCAGCCACCAGGGACGCGACCCGCACATCAAAACCTTGGGGTCAGGTAATTCACAATGCTGAGGCCTGTGCGAGACGGTGGGGAATTTTACCTGTGTTTGGGGAGCCAGGTGTGTAGCAGGAGTCTGAGGATACTCGAACCCTCGTCATCTAATCTCTCATCTCTTAATGAGTCATCCCGGCTGCACTCTGAGTGTGGGTCTCTTTGTGAAGTGAGGCCTAATTACCACTCGCTCACTTAGTAGGGAACAAGGGGCCAGTACGTCAGACGAAACCCAAGCCCAGGCAGGAGACAAGGGCTGCTGTTGTTCAGCTAGACACGTTTGATCCGGTGCGATTAGACTTACTTTCACTAAAGCTCCTTTTTCAAGTTTCAAAGGATTTGAGCAGGAACCAGTGAAACCCTGCTGCAACTAATATCTTGATTCGGTGGATTCAGTGGAACATGAACAGCTAGTGTTTCTCAAAAAGTCACATACTTGCCTTCATTTAAGAGGGAAGGAAAATAAATGATAATTTAATTCACTCCTTTAAATTCATCTGTTGTTATTTATGTTTTATGTGGTCTTTAAATGCAATATGTATTTAAAATTAACATATATAGTTAAATAATTATTTTAACCCTGCTTACTGTAGTCAGAGGCAGACACAGACAAGCATATATGTGACATATTATATAAGTTGAATAAAAAAGATGTGTTGTCTTTGCAGATTTGTAGGTTCATTTTATATGTTTAACTTTAAAGAGAAAGTGTAGATTAAAAGAAGCAAGCAGAAATAACACATGCCACATTTTTCTATTTACGTTATTTATAGGCACAGCTCCAAGGATCCAAAAGCAGGCAAATCACAGAAAGAACCAGGACTTTCACCTGGAGGGAAAGAACTGGGACTCTAAAAACTTTTTAATACGGTTCCAATTTTTACATATGAAAAGAAATGTATGCATCTGCCACAAAGAAACTGACGGACTGCGATGCTGCATAAAATTTTCAGAGTCTCTTCATAGTTTAGCTGTTTTAAAATCAGGCAGAACATTTAGAGTTCCGTTATCTGGGTTGCAGCCCAAACAAATGCACCGCTTATCCTGCTAGTAGCAGAGCACACATGCTTGTATGACAAGCAACAGACTGACTGTAAAATATGTAAGAAAATATATGTGGAGCATAGTTGAAAGGCAAAGGAATGATGGTCAGTACCTCACAGTGACTGTATGAAGCAATCTTCTTACTTATAAGTGGATTCATTAAACAAAAACACACTCTAGCTTCCCTCACTAATCTTAGCTTGTGTCTTTGCTTTTTTAAGTTGATAATATATAAAAGACATTGCAAAATATCTGCAACACATTTATCAGGAAGAGAAGGGAAGCTAGCATCAATGTTTTTATTATGTGGGAAAAAATCATATTCTGCATGAATTAGTCTAAGTACAGAGGAATGAACAGAAGCTCTGGTGCACAGCCACCATCAAACTGATTCATCTGTTTGTGTTCCGCCGCCCAAGAGTATCTGAGCATCTCATGTTTATGTAGGCTGGGGCTGTGGCATGCGCCATAAACCCATGTTTGTCTGGTCTGCTTTACTGTATGCACTACTCCATGAAATCTTACAATTGACAAAGCAAAGGCCATTTGATCAATGTCTGTATGCTTTAACGGGCAACGTCTTAAAAATTATAATAAATTATAATAGGAGATAAAGATGTCTTTCAACGGCAGTCATCTTTTACCTGATCAACTTAACAGCCAGTCAATGCCATAGATTCATGAGCAGAGGTGAGAGTTAAAGAGGATATTTTCAGTACTTATTAACAACAAGCTGTAAATGGCATTAATATGTGCATTTCCCTGTCCTACTGTAGGTAGTACTCATTTGTTTATATTCACAATACCTGTATATTCTCTCTTAACTACACTACTCACACAAAGTAATGAATGAAATGGCCCTTCATTTTTTGTGAGCAGTGTATATATTCTAGTTCACATAACTCGTTGGTTGTCTGTTATATCTGTATGATCGTCCATGTCATTTGTAATACTGTCTATGAAAGCATTTTTGGTTTCCATTAAACAGAAGTATCAGTTCCATAGGTGTGCCATGATTGTTTAAAAAATTCCACCTTAACCTTGTGTGCTGTCTAATTATAGACCATTTTCAAATCTACCTTTCCTTTCCAAAAGAAAAAGCTGTCTATCATCAGTTACCTCAGAAGTCACGGTATTTATAATAGTACTGAAACAGCATTAATTAGGGTAACAAAATATCATCAGATAAAGAACGTGTTTCTTTTCTTGTTCAATTAGATTTAAATAACAGATGGAAATGAGTCTGAACTTGGTCTGTATTAAGAGTAACAAACCCACCCTCATCAGCTATTCCTTATAAACACATCTTACTTGTCCTTTCAATCTTTCCATCTCCATACCTCTTTGTCTGTCTCTTTCTCTGATTGTGTGTCTCTCTATGCTTCTCCACCACTTGTTCATCCCATCATCCCTTTACTCTACTACAAATTAGGTCATGGCTTAACTTGACTTTGGCTCTGACAGTGTGACATAAAGCTGTCATAAGATGACACTGGGGCGTGTCATTGTGGCACACAGGTGAGACAGGTGACACAGACACATGGGTGTTGCTAGATGACAGGGTGCCATGGTAGCGACAAACCCTGGTGTGTGAGGGTCTGACACAGTTCAGAGAGGCAGACACATTGACACTTGGGGATCAGAGGGCAAGCCAATTAGCAAATAGCACTAAACCCTCATTAGTCTGCACACACACGTGCACACACACACACACAGGGAAAAACACGGGAAAAGTTATACGTATACAGAAGATCATATGATCACAGACGTAAGCTACTTCCCATCTGTTTGGCTGCCAAGGTTGCCTTAAATTTTTCGTATGTAGGTTCCAGTTAATTAACTTACTAATTTTGTTGCAATTTAGGTTATTTTGAAAATGGTTTTAAAAATGTTACCAGGCAAGCCAGTGTTTATTTCTAGCAAAGCCTTAACAATATGACCAGCTAATTATGTATCATTCAGACACCATAATAATAAACTGTCCCTCCTAAATACATATAATAAATATAATAAAAATCGTGTTTCTGCACTCAAAAATATAAAGACACATGAGACTCATTAAGTGCTTATAAATCTATACAAGACAGTTGAACATACAAACAAATGGTTAATAATGGATGCAATAAATCTGCAGCAGGGATAAACAACACAGGTGCTCACTGAGACCGCTATCTCAAACTTTGCCAAGACATGCTAGTGGACGCAGCTACAATGGTAAGTGAGATTTTTTTTTATTAGAAAAACATGGCAGAAAAGCAAAATAAATTGTGCCATTAACAATGATTGGAAAGAAGAAGCATAATGTGGAGAGGCAAACAACGTCAGTAGGTGTCACAAAAGCTTCCACACTAACAACCGTCCCACAAACAGCAGTCTCCTTAAATTCAGTGTGACATGAATTTAAAGTGATAATTTGTAAATAAATAAATATATTCAGAAAAATATCAGAGCTGTAATAAGTGACCTTTTTAAAGGTTTGGGATTAACAGAAATAAATAATGTTGCATGTTTAAATATATCTGTGTTTTCTACCATGGTTAATTGTTACTAATGTTCATCAGACAGTCTCTTTACAAATATTGATTATGATTTTTTTTTAAGTTGAAGAGTGCAATTTTGTAATACAGAAAGTTTGTATTAAATAAGTCATATTACTCCAAATTCTTAAAGTAACTCTCGGTTTGGTGACCCCTGATCTACATTGTTCTACAATGGGGCCAGTGGAGGATAGTGCCCCTCTGACAACAGGTTTTTTTATTTTCAATGTTCTAAAAGGAACAAACTAAAACACAACACAATAAAACAAGTTAAATGAGTCAATATAAATATCATATCAAAAAGCAGATCATGCTTAATAAACAAATTATGATACAACAACTTCACCAGAGAGGTGGAAGTAGAAATGTGCATGATTTATTAATTTAAATAAAAAATAAAGTATGGATTATTTTTCTTTTCTCATTTTAACTTAAAATTTAATTTCTGGTTAACGCCACAGGTCATGACTGTATGTATGGTCATGTCAGCCATCACACATTCATGATTGGCTGCATTGCACAACTCTTGCACTTTGTCACTCACTTTAGGGTACATTTTTGACTGCATCATGTGAATTCCTGGATAGGCTTTATCAGTTGTATTTTATTTTTGTGCACTTCATAGTTTTGTTAAGATTTTTGGAAGAGTCCAAACTTTGCAGATTCATCCTCTTTGTCTGGTTTGTTTAGAGTTAAAACCGTTATTTATTTATTTAACTTTCATTGAATATGCATTGAAAATTATAGGTATGTGCCAATTACCATTAGTCCGATTAATGTCTGTTTGCTTTAACAGCAGTAAAAAGGTGAAAACCTCAATAGCCAATCAATGCTGCAGATCAACGAGAAGAGGTGGGGCGTTTAAGTGTGTGTGTGTGCGTAACATGGTTTATATGGTTGTGTTTTGTTGCTCATTATTAGCTCATGATTTCACTGGAGACTGTGCATGTGCCTGTACTATTGTAAGTGGTACTAATATGTTTGCTTTGTTTTTTAACTGACAGGTCCATCATACTTTCCTTGCATGTGTTCTGTTCTTTTCCTTAAACGGGGTCATAACTGTACTTTACAGTATTTTCTTTAGTAATTATTCATTTAAATCAATAAAAAGCTTAGTATGTAAATAACAGGCTTTGATTGTGGTGGAATTATGGATGCTGTGTAGATGGTAGCGTTCCACTTTTGTTTACAGCTGTGCCTCTGACACATTTACGTATCGGAAGAAAAATTAAATGTTGCCATTTGCCCAACCACACATTTAAAATGAACCAGCTTTTGGGAACTTGCACACTGCAAACTCTCACCTATTTACTCAATTTCAATGTGTCTGATGACTAAATAATAACTAAATAATAATTCCTTTTAAAATGCATATTCTGTCTTTTGAATGAGCATGACTCACCAAGAATTACAAACTATTAATTCTGCTTTACTAGAGGACCTGATGGTGCATTCACTTGCACAATATTTGTCCATAATAAGAGAATACAGCTCTGGAGCATCATAAAGCTCCAGAGCACATTTTGCTCTTTGAGTGTAGATTCCAAAAGAAGGCAAATCCAGCTGTTTAATATTAGTCTGTGATTTGGTCCCAAGCAGAAGCAACCAGTTGGATCCAATGCCAAGAATGAAGCTGGAAAATAAAAATATCTGTGTTTGCAAAGAACAAATATTACTAATTCAAAATGCCTGAGTTGCAGTGTCACCCTGAGTATACAGAGTGGGTCACTGAATGACTAATACAATCCTAAAACAACGAGAACAATTTATTTTACTTCTGGTATTCATTCAGGTGACAAACACATATCTACAAATACCCGAGTGATACGTAGGAATTTGAAGTGAATGAGGACTGTCTGTATATAAAGGACCAGTGCCCTACTTCCTGAGAAGGTTGGTTCCATTTGGTATATGGGTTCAGTGACTTTAAACATGTCTGTTAGTCTGTGGGGTTTGTTGGGGCAGTAGCATCCCAACATGTGATAACAACACAAAATAAATCACCAAGAGAGACTGTTCAGTCTTGGATTTAAAGCTGGAAACAGTGAAAATGGTGCAGGAGAGGAGCAATCCAGCAAAAATGTTAGCCCACTCAGTAAAACAATTTCCAGGAACATTTTATAACCACAAATCATGTGATTTCACAATATCTATATGTTCGAATGTATATATTGGCTATGTTATATTCTTATTCTACCCTATTTAGCTATTATAGCTAGTGCTGTTGGAGTCTCATACTACACTTGTGAAAGCATGTTCTGTTAATAAACTCTGTGTTCTTAACATGTCTAACTATATAATCTGTTTTCTCTCCCAGCTGTTCTATGGCATTCACACTTCTTCTAGCCCCAGGTCTGACTCCACTCAAGCGGTTCTTCTGTCACCAGTTCCAGTCCTCATGCTTTTACTCAGACCAAATCAGAGTGCCCTAACTATTCCTTCAATCCTCTTTCCTGTAGACTAAGCATTCCATGTCACCAAAACTTACCTGCTAAAGGACATGAGACTCATTTTTACTCATCCTTTATTTTATAATATTTATTATTATATTATATTTTTGTTTATGATATTTTCATATTGTATGTTTAAAAGTATTATAGCCTATATTTTATTATGTTATCATTTAATCTATATGTTCTGTATGTTTTGTTTTTTCTTTTTATATACTTTGGAGTTTAACTATTATTCTAAATGTATTCGCCTCTGTCCATTCGGTGTGAAGTCTGCATGTCCTCATCATGTCTAAGTGGGTTTATTCCGGGTGCTCTGGTTTCCTCCCACAGTCAAAAGACATGCATTAAGTTTCTAAAGTGCCCTTAGTGTATGAGTGTGTTCCTGCCTTGTGCCCTGTGTAGCCAGCTAAGCACTTTTTTATTATCTCTTAGTTTATTATGTCTTATAACAAAATAAACATAATTGTTGAAGTTTTTTGTATATGTCTATTGAAATGTCTTTTTTGTTGCACATTGTACAGCAGAATTCTTTATTATTTTATGCTATATATTTATGTATTCCTCTTAGTCTGCTTTCAGTATTGCATTTTTTACTGCTGAAACACTCTGGTTTCCCATCAGAAATTAAATTAGTAAGCGCTATAGTATCTAGAACAAAGCAAACCTCTTGGTCGGAAAGAATAAACCCAACAGGTTTGAATGGAAAGCTGTTCTCATCAATCATTTAGAAAATCTATATGAATGTATACCCAGGTGCGAGGAGATGAAAGCTAGAGAAAGACCTTAAAATAATGATAATCCATTGATAGGTGGTAACATTCATTTTTGGAATGCATTGGGCCAACTATTTTTAACTTAAAGAAAAGAAGTTCATTGTATTTGATTTCCTTTGTTAAAATCATTCATGGGTGCTCTTATGGGGCAGCAATCCAAGACACTGGCATACACTGCAGGAACTCAATGTCATCAGAATCAGGCATCACATGCAGACATAACTTGTGTCTGAGAGTTGCAAGGCCTGTTGAGGGTTTTACAGTGATAGGCTTTGGACCAGCAAAAAGCAGGGGTGGACACATGAATCCAAATATTGATGGTATCAATATTAACATTGGTTTTGGCACTGCAATGCTCCTCATCTCTGATATTTATTGTTGTGCCGTCACATGACGTAGCAAAGCTGAAAGCAGACACTTGTAGGCTTTTTATTTTAAAACCTTCAAACTGTGATGTGTCTAAAAAGGCTATTCACTACTATAGCATTGCAAAAGAAACGAAGATAGTATTAGCAAAATTCCATGTGCCTGCCACAAAAACAGAGGTCACTGGCAGTATACTTTTAGAGAAGCAAAGAATAGTCAGGTAGCTTACATAATGGTGAAAGTAATATTTGAGTTATGTCCAGGGTTGAAATAAGTAATTCAAATATAATAACCATGTTGTGTTAAACTTGTAAGGAAAACTATAACATTACTATATTTAGGCTACAGGTAAATAAGCTATAGACTTTATTATTTATTTCACCTAGGTGGCTGCCTTATATTACAAAAAGTATTGCTGAAATTATTACAAAGCACCTGTAACCTCTATCTGTTGTTAAAAATGTTATTTTTAGGAATTGAGTCGTGACACTCAATCCACTTTACAAGATTACATGTGGGAAAAAAAGATTTATGGAAGGGAAAGAGTGACGCCCAAACGGGGAAAAAATAAATCTGGACGTTGCAGGAAACAAAGAAGGATGTGTAAGGAGTGTATGTTTTAAATCATTTATTGTTCTACAGTAGTAATTGTGTGCAGAATTTCAATGTAATTCATTACGGTATCTCTGCTGTTCTCTGTTTTAACATGCACATTGATTAAATAATTAACAGTATAAAGCAAAAAAAATAAAATACATTTCAGTAAATAATTAAGTGGTCATGATGACAGTTTCACATCATAAATCATGCCATACTACTCATGAAAGCACATAAGTTTAAGTACATAAGTGCATAACCCCTGCACCACAATATTCTGCTGCCATGACTGAAGGTCTGTGGGCGTGTGTGTGGAACCATGTATGCATGGAAACAATGAGTGTAATAAAACAAAGTTTATTTGATAATTAATTTGATTTTAGCTTCAAATGCAAATGTGGACATAAATGGTGTTTGCACTAATGAGTGGCATATAATGCCTGCCTGTTTGTTAAACCCATGTCTAAAATCGTTTAACCTTTTTTTTAAAAATATGTATGGTCTGATATAAGTCTAAGTTACTACTGTAACAAACAGTTCAGACACCAGTAAGTTGTTAATACCACAGAAGAGCCATAAGACGAATCACACGTAATTGAGGGTTTATTGAAGCAAATAACAGACAAATGGGAGGATTGGAGGGGTAGTTGTTCACCTACAGGGGTAACACTACAAACAAAGAGCACAACAATTATGCAAACCAACTACAAAACATAAAATAAGCCTGTGGTGAGCAGCTAAACCCTCACCCCAACCAGTGGCCCATAGTGCACAAGCTTAAAAACCCAACTAATTAACCAAGATTAACTAAAATCCCCTTTATTAAAGTTAACAAACAATATCTAAAACATAAAACCAACACACATTACCGAATTCAAGCTACTGGGCCGCTGGCTAGAGTCATTGGTGGTGCACAGTGTCCCAGCACAGGTTGGCCACCCTGTCTGAGACAAACAAAACCCGATTACACAGACACACCCGCAAACATGCACCAATCATACATTGAGACTGTACTACTTGCACCGCACGCACATCAATGACACCCAGCTACAGGAGATCTAAGAAGTTGCACAGGTAAATTAATCAGGTAACCGTCTCAACACTTACACACACTCAACAACTCTCACCCATAACACAAACACTCCAACGCAAATAAACCTGTACGCCACCAACCTTACCCTCCTGCACCAAGGAGACCAAACAGCCAAGCCGCACGGCACTTCCAACGTCCTGCTTTTTTTAAAGGGAAGCCATCATTCCAGACCAGGCACTTCCTGTCACTCCACGCCACAGCTCCCCAATAGTCCTGGCCCAGTCATTGCACCCCCCCTAATACACAGTCCACCCTGTTACACACACATATATATATATATATGTGTGTGTGTGACTGGTGTTAAGTGTGTGTTACATGGCCACTGATGCTGATAGCGACGTTAAAGAAGCCAAGCAATAACACTCATTAATTTTTTGGGAACTGAAGCTTTATAGGTGGATTTTTTTTTCTATTCTTGCTTAATGTACAATTTCAGTTTCTCAACAGCACGGGGTCTTTGTTGTCGTATTTTGCGCTTCATGATGCACCACACATTTTCAATGGGAGACAAGTCCAGACTGCAGGCAGGCCAGTCTAGTACCGGCACTCTTTTACTACGAAGCCACATTGTAGTAAAACATGCAGATAAATAGGGACGTCACTGAAAAAGACTGTTGGATGGCAGCATCTGTTGCTCCAAAACCACTATGTGCCTTTTAACATTAATGTGCCTTCACAGATGTGCAAGTTTCCCTTTTCCTCTTTGCCCTGGAGGACATGACATCCATGATTTTCAAATACAATTTGAAATGTGCACTGTAAAAAAAAAAAACGTTAAAAAACGGTGAAATGTCTGGCAGCAAAAGTTGCCAAACAATTCCCGTAAAATTACGGCAAAATACTATATTTAATTAAAAAATGAATTAAATAATATTGTGTAATATATTATAATGTAATATTACAACCTTTCACTGTATATATTCTTCGTAATTTTACAGCCTAATTGTAGTAAAATTACAGGTTTTTAT
>JAUZSU010013366.1:0-11045 GCA_034780255.1 Parotocinclus maculicauda
CTGAGATGTGGGATTGAAATGCCATCTTGGAATGTTTCAGTGTATAGTAAGGTTAGTAATTTGTGTAGGACTGTTAGCATGTCATGTCAACTTTAGCTCCACTATACGATCACATACATTTAATGAAAAAGAAATGACTTTCCTTGCTGGAGATTGGAACACACATGGCAGCACTGTTATACTGTGTACTTTGATGTTTGACCAGAATAAAGGACGGATTTGGAGCGAGTCCTGCCTGAGTGTCGTCCCGTACCTGCACTAGCAGCCGCATGAGACATACGTTACACTGGTGCCGTGACCTCGTGATACCAGATCATCTTGATGAAGATCACTGTGCCGATGGAACTGCGTGGACTTTGTAGACTTGCAAGAATGATGTTTGTTACTGGATGGTTATGGTCAGGTACTGGGGGCTTGATTCTGGTTGCAAGACATTGGAGACAGTGTGTGTTGATTACATTTTAAAATGTAATATTTTTAGTTGTTTACTCTTATTTTGTTTTAACCTGTCTTTGTTTTAATATGGCCAGCAAGTTTAAGCTTAGTGATGATACCGATGTTCAAGCATTTTCTTTTGGGAGAGGTATGGGTGTATTGAAGGGTCATTCACGACCAGGAGGGTTGGTTATGTTGGACGTGGGCGCCTCGCCTGTGTTACCTGTGAAAGATAGGGATTCGGGATTAGGTCAGAACCTGTTAGAATCGCCTATGGGACAAAGTTCACAGGGTGGGCCACGCCATTCAACACCCGGTAGTGAGTATGACACCCTTAATCATCTCACTGACATGATAGCAAGACTAGGTTCTCAAATTGGGGAATCTATTGCAGCTACGCTTATGTCCAGTGGTGCTGTTGGAGGGGTAGGCCACGCTAATGTTTCGGCTCATCATTCGGGTGACACACAGCACGGTGGACTGAGTTTACATGCTCAGCCTCTTGGCCCTCCAACTGCACTTAGTGGGCACACACCCATTAATGTTATTGTGAAAAATGACAAAGAACCTGTCACATTTAGGGGTGATAGTACTGACAAATACACGGTGACAGAATGGATTGACTTAATGAAAGTATACCTAAAGAAACAGACATGTGACATTCCTTCGCAGACCGATATTGTAATGGGCAGATTGATGGGGAAAGCTAAAGATGTTGTCAGGATTGGCTTGAGAAGTAGTCTTTCTCCTACCTCTGCACACACACCAGATGATGTATATAACATTCTGACACAGTACTTTAGCCACACATCTTCATGCTTGCCCCTCCAAGACTTCTACTCAACTGTACCCAATCAGAGGGAGAACCCTGTTGACTATTGGATTCGTCTCAATAAAGCGGCAGATACTGCTGAGGAGGGCTTGAAACGCCAGGGCAGACGTGCTGATAATATGGGAGGTGAGATTGCCAAGATGTTTGTGAAGCACTGCCCCGATTTAGAATTTGCATCTGCCTTTAAATATAAGCAGATAGATGAATGGTCACCAATGGAGATTCAAGAGATGATTGATGAATATCAGAGGGAGCGAATGTCTTCAATCAAAGTGACCAGACCTATTGCACCAGCACTGCTTTGCCATGAGGCACACACGGAGACACATGACAGGTGTAATGCAGAGGGATTCAATAGGGACCATGACCTTCGCACAACCCTTCCTCCCACAGGGGTTACGTCTATTTCCTGCTCACCCTCATTTTCAAGGGGTGAGCAACAGTCTCTCTCCCAAGCTTGTCAGACTCACCAGCAGTATCAAACCACTTTCACCCAGCAACAGCCTCTCCCTTCTCAATCGCAGTGCCAGAGAACACCCTTAACTCATGAACCAAAGAACCAACCGCCACCGAGTCAGCCTTCTGGCGGGGATGTTATGTTTGGTGAGATGATGTCTATGCTCAGGGAATTGCTGGCTAGAGTACAGACCGGGAGTGGAAGACCTGCTGCACACCGCAGTGATAGGCGAGTTCGAAATCAAACCCAGCCTCAAACGAGCTGTCGCGTCTGTTATGATGACAACCATACCACTGAGTCTCATTACCTCTTGAATCGACTCTGTTTCACATGCTTAAGGCCCGGCCATGTACAGCGCTCATGCCAAAGTGGTTGTCAGAATGAAGATAACTTACAGGGAAACTAAGTGACCTGTACTTTGAGGGAGGCGGTACGGGTCATGGAGAAGACTCCCACAATAATGATGCCGAAGCATTATACAACAGTGTTAAGAATTTGAACACTTCTGAGACTGTTATTGTTCAGAATACACAAAAACTCAGAGGCAGTGACAGCCTATTTTACACTCACGTTGTAGTCGCAGACAAAGTGAGCCTTTGTGCTATGTTGGATAGCGGTTCGATGGCTTGCTCACTGAGTGTTGAGGCTCAGAAGAAATTAAAAGTAACTGGAGCCATTGACTTGAGCAGTATGGAGATGACTGACATCGTATTTGTTGGATGTGGTGGTGTGCGTGTGAAACCTGAAGCAGTAGTGAATCTTGAGATGGTCGTGTATGGCTGTCGGGTGTTAATACCTACATTTGTTGTGGAGAATCAACAGGACGATTTGATCGTTGGCTCCAATGTAATTAGACATTTAATTCGTCAGTTCAAGAGTGATAAAAGCTACTGGACGGCTATGTCAGCGTCTGCTTCAGGTGACCCAGACCATGAACAATTTCTTTCCCTGCTCGCTGGCCTGGATCGTTGGTCCGATGGGGAGATGCCGGATAAAGTTGGCACAGTCATGTGCAACAGAGGTGTCACCTTGCCAGCTGGCGAGGAGTTTCTGTATGGGGCACCCTTGCAAAAGGCGTCAGAATATCACCAGGCAGTACTGTCATGACCGAACCAACATCCTCTCATTGCGCACCCAGAGGCATTTTGGTTGCCAGAATCGTAACGCCGCTGTGGGGTGACGGATGGGTCCCTCTCAAGATCATGAATATATCAGACAGCCCTATCAAGCTGAGGAGAAATGCGAAGCTTGCTGATGTGTACACATGCCTAGCACTGGAAGACATGGAGGTCACAGAAATCAAGAGCTCACACCAGGCTACATCTGTCAGACCTGACAGGGCACCGATGATGGTGACAGATGAAAGTGCTGTGCAAGAGAGACTGGCACGTGTCGGGCTGAGTGACCTGGACCTTGAGTCATGTGACGTGTCTGAAGAATGGCGTACAAGGCTTGCAAATCTCGTGATAAAATATGAGGATGTCTTCTCCCGCCATCACCTGGACTGCGGAGAGGCAAAAGGGTTTGTGCACCGCATCCGCCTTACCGACGAAAGACCATTCCGCCTTCCATACCGACGTGTTCCACCTGCTGAATACCAAAAGCTCCGCCAAGTCCTTAATGAGATGGAAGAGAAAGAAATTATCCGGAAGTCTGCCAGTGAGTTTGCTTCGCCCCTTGTCCTGGTGTGGAAGAAAAACGGCGACCTACGAGTGTGCACGGATTTCAGATGGCTCAATAAACGGACACTGAAGGATGCACACCCCCTTCCGCACCAAGGTGACTGCCTAGCTGCCTTGGGCGGGAACGCGTTCTTCTGCACAATGGACCTCACGTCTGGCTTCTATAACATGCCATTGCACAAAGACGACCGTAAATACTCAGCATTCACGACACCCATGGGCCTGTATGAGTATAACCGCCTTCCTCAGGGTTTGTGCAACAGCCCAGCCAGCTTCATGAGGATGATGACCAGCATATTTGGTGACCAGAACTTTCTTAGCTTGTTGTGCTATTTGGATGATTTGCTAGTCTTTGCTCCAACTGAGACATTGGCCCTAGAGAGGTTGGAGCTAGTTTTCAGCCGCCTCCGTCTTCATAACCTGAAGCTGGCCCCAAAGAAGTGCTGGCTGCTCAGGAAGTCTGTGAAATTTCTGGGCCACATCATCGATGAGTCTGGAGTTTCTACAGATCCGACGAAAGTAGAGGCTGTAGGCAAGATGACTGCTAAGGATCTGATGGAGTCTGATGGAGCAACCCCCTCTCAGTCTCGTGTCAGGTCATTTTTGGGCATGGTGAACTACTACCAGCATTTCATTGCCAACTACTCCAGCATGGCAAAGCCCCTTTTCGATCTCTTAGCTGGTCAGCAGCAGAAGCGGAAGGGCAGACTGCGCACGAAACGCCCTGCTATATTGAGGAAGTTGACACCAGCTGATTGGATGCCAGATTGTCAACGAGCCCTTGAAAATCTGCAGATGGCTTTGATGACCTCCGTTGTCTTAGCTCACCCAGACTTCTCTCGTCCATTTGTGTTGTCAACCGATGCTTCGTTGGATGGATTAGGTGCTGTCCTGTCGCAGATTAAGGATGGTGAGAGTGTAGCAAGACCAGTGGCTTTTGCCAGCAAGTCACTTTCACGCGCTCAGAAGAAATACCCTGCTCATCGTCTTGAATTCCTTGCGTTAAAGTGGTCTGTGTGCGACAAGTTTAGCCATTGGCTTAAGGGCCATACATTTACTGTGTGGACAGATAATAACCCCCTCACACACATAATGACCAAGCCACGACTAGATGCCTGTGAGCAGCGATGGGTAGCAAAGTTGGCAGCGTACACGTTCGATATCAAATACATCGCCGGCTCGAAGAACACTGTCGCTGATGCACTGAGTCGTCGGCCATTTGTGAATTCAGCTGTAGGAGGAGTGTTACTTAGAGATCATTACAGTGAACTCCTTGGAAGGGCAGTGCCTGTCTCATCTGACTCTGTTCAGGACGCCTTAAGAAAGTCAAATGACTTTAATAGTGCGCAGGAGGACAGGTCCTATGTGTCCAAGTGTGCCATGAACCAATCATTCTCTAAAGACGAAGTGAGTGCCATCCTGGAGACACACAGTCAATGGGAGTCTGGTGCCAGGGTGAGAGCTGTCGATATCCTTCAGCAACTCCCGCAGCTAGTTCCCCCTGACGATGACCCCATACTTGTGTTCACAGAGAAAAACTTGCGCGATAGTCAGCTGGATGATCCTGTCCTTTCCAGAGTGCTATACTTTGTTGAGCGTGGTCGACGTCTGTCTAGAAGAGAGAAAGCGAGGGAACCTGTCATGGTGATCCGATACCTTAAGCACTGGGAGAAACTGACCACCTGCAATGGCATCCTTTACAGAGTGTCAAAGGACCAGCTGTCTGGAAAGAAAAGGTTCCAATTTGTTGTACCCAACTCTTTGCTACCTGAAGTATTAAAGGGCATTCATGACAGTGCTGGTCATCAGGGGCAGTTCAGGAGCCTCAGCCTGGCACGCCAGAGATTCTTTTGGCCCCATATCGACAGAGATGACAAGGGATATGTCCGTCAGTGCCCGAGATGTGTCATCAGCAAGACCGCTGATCCGGAGGGAAGAGCACCTCTTGAGAGTATCAAGACCTCTGCACCATTGGAAGTCGTGTGTATTGACTTCTGGTCTGCGGAGGATTCCAACAACAAGTCAGTTGATGTGCTGGTGGTCACAGACCACTTTACCAGACTAGCGCAGGCCTTTCCGTGTCGAGACCAATCTGCCAGGCAAGTAGCAAGACAACTGTGGGATAAATATTTCTGCATTTTCGGCTTTCCTGAAAGAATCCATTCAGACCAAGGTACTTCGTTCGAGAGCCAACTCATCGGTGAACTGTTGAAGGTTTCCGGCATCAGGAAGTCGCGAACTACACCGTATCATCCTATGGGCAATGGTAGCGTGGAACGCTTCAACAGAACACTGGGCAACATGATTCGTGCCCTCCCAGCTGACGCCAAACTGAATTGGCCCCGTCATCTTCAGACTCTGACATTCATGTACAATTGTACAGTGCATGAAACCACGGGCTACCCCCCTTTCTACCTCATGTATGGTAGAGTCCCGCGTCTCCCTGTTGACATACTTTTCAAAAACATCTTGAAAGATCCAGAAATCAGCACTTACGACCATTACGTAGTGTCCCTGACAAAGGACCTTAAGGAGGCTATGGCTATCGCACAGAAGCATGTCGACAAGGAGCAAACTCGGCAAGCTAAATTCTATAACCGCAATGAAAAAGGGAAGTCAATCGGGGTGGGCGACAGAGTCCTGGTGTCCAACAAACGTGAAAGAGGGAAAAGGAAAACAGCTGACCGATGGGAATCCACAATTTACACTGTTATAGATGTCAACACCTCAACGCACACCTATCGCATCAGACATCCTGATTCAGGACAGGAGAGAGTTGTGCATCGTAACCTGCTGATGCTCGCCAACTTCTTGCCCATTGTAGTGGACAGCGTCTCAAATCACACATTTGCGTCATCCAGCGAGGATGTTTCTGGTGATGTGACTGGGACTTCTGGAGTGGGTGAAGATTGTGCTGAGGATAGAACTCAAGCGTGGGTTGACAACCTTTCAGCTACACTCAGTGATAGCCACTCAAGGCTTGACTCACATAACGGTGTCCCATGTGCGAACATTGAGTCTGGTCATACTGACAGTTTACACGCACCGGTTATCAAAGAGACAACTGATGACTCTCGGACTGATGCATGCACACGCGCTAATGTGTATCTAAGTGACGAACACACTGTTACAGATTCGGATGCTGTGCCCAGAGTTATGACTCATATTGGACGGGTAGTAAAGCCAGTCAACCGCTTGATTTACCAAATGTCAAAACAGAATATTGTTAAAGATACCACTCGACTCGTTGACAAGCTTTCGCATTCTGAGGTCAATTTTTGGCACTAAGGCTCATTGTTTCAGTTACTTGTTTTTCTTTGGACTTGCTTGACTTTTACTGAGCCAGAGTCTGGGTTTGCGATTTCTTTGTATGGGTTAGATATGGTTTTTATGGGGTGTAGACGGCATCTCATTTCCAGAAGTTGGCTGTGAGTTGGCGCCACTCTCTGCCCGCTTCATCCTTTCGAGGATACTCTTATTGTTGGATTACATGTTTAACCATGTCCCGTTTGATCTCGCCTCATGGTGAGCTCAGCACTAACCACATCTGTTCTTTTGTGCTAAATTCAGTAGGGAAGGGTGTAACAGAGTCAGAATGCAGTCTGTGTGAATTTCAGCAAAAAGAGACATGGTTTACTTATTTATATAGTTCTGAGCCCCCTGGTGGTTCATTCGCTGCTGCGCAACTAGTGTTCCTTGCACGTGACACGTACACCAGCAAAGAAATAACTTTCCTTGTGATTCCAATACTTGTGATTTAAATTTTATTAAGTCGCACAAACTAAGGTTCAAGACTTATAATTTGACCATAAGTGTTGTTATTAAATTATTATAATTTTACACGATTACTTCTAGAGGTAATAATTATATTTTGTGTGAAATTGCTAACTACATAAACGAGCTGCTAATTGGCTATTGCGAATGCACCGTGCTATGCTTCTGCTTGCTGTTTGATTTCGTTTTTATGATTTAACCTCGAGTGGTAAAAATATCTGTTATTTTTGTGTGCAGATTGGAACACACATGGCAGCACTGTTATACTGTGTACTCTAATGTTTGACCAGGTAGGATCAGTTAAATATGAGTGTGTTACTGTTCACTAGCTTGTGAGGCTATGTTGTGCACTCGCATTATATGCACACATTTTGCTTGTGCGGAAAAACGCATTATATGCCCTCGGAGTACTGTTTTATTGTTATTTTGTTAAGATGATGTACAATTCTGTGTATGGTACTTTCACTGCAACGATGTGATTTGTATAAACTGAGATGTGTGATTAAAATGCCATCTTAGAATGTTTCGGTATATAGTAAAGTTAGGATATTGTGTAGGACTGTAAGTATGTCATGTAAACTTTAGCTCTACTATACGATCACATACATTTAATGAAAAAGAAATGACTTTCCTTGTTGGAGATTGGAACACACATGGCAGCACTGTTATACTGTGTACTCTGATGTTTGACCAGAATAAAGGACGGGATGGAGCAAGTCCTGCTTGAGTGTCGTCCCGTACCTGCACTAGCAGCCCGCATGATACATACGTTACATAAGGCTCCTGAAATCGTAATACTAGTCTTATTTGCCTTTTCACATAAAATTTCAATCCACTCATTCACTAGCGCACTTAGGCGTAACAGTATGAGGAAAATGTCTACTACAGACTCACAAAAAGGTCAAACACTGTATATTGTTCTTTGCAGTGGTCATGAATGGCTTCAGAGTTTTAACCCAATCACCCCACATCCTCTGTTACAGGAAAGAAATAAAATGCGAGTTTACTGCTGTTACGCAATTTCAGAGGAAACAGCAATAGATTTTAAAGTCAGCAATACTATATGGGTGTTGAATATTTGTGACAGTATTAGCCCAATATTCTGCTACTCCATAAAAACTACTTCATTCATTTTGTTTGTTCAGTTGTTGTATCTTTCAACTGATATACACTTAATTTAAACCAAGATCTAGGTGTTGAAAACAAGTTATACATTCTTAATTTCTTTGGTGGCTGGAATTTCTTATTGCACAGAGGTATACAGTGAATATAATAAGTCAGCAAACCATGGATGAAAACAAATTAACATCTTTTTGAGGAGAATTAATAATACACACATAAATTCTGTAAAAAGTATGTGGGGTGTTCTGGTCTGATTAAACTAGGGTTTAATTTTTTTAACCTTCTGAAAGATATACTTGGCACAAAAACAACACTGTATATCACCAAAAGAACACCACTGACGAAGACACTAAAGACTCAGCTGATAGGCCTGAGTTGGACTTCTCCCTCCTGTATCTTGGAAAGCCCATATGCAGGGCGTGACATCTTTGTGATCAATAGCTTTGTCCCTAGTCTTTGTAGGCAGTCTATAACCTTCTTCTAGCTGCTCATGGAGTCTCTCTTTAAAATCTTGTAGGTGTAGCTGTTACTGATGTGTGTGGTTAATCTGATGTGGTAATCAGCTGTGTTGAGAATGATGGTGCATCTACCCAAGTGTAACAGATCTGCAATAATTGTGTAATTTATTCGTCAACAACATGGATGTATAAAATCAAATTTGTTATCTGATGTTCTAATGTTTTTTTCCCCACAAACCTTTATTGTTGATGTTATTTAAACAGTTGCTGCACACATAATAATATTATTAATATATAATAATAATAATCAAATAATTTTAAATAAAATAAAAGTAATACTACTGCTATTACTACTACTACTACTAATAATAATAATAATAATAATAAGTGAAATGTGTCCGATGTTAGTTGTGTGGGGGTCAGGTGTTGAAGGCCAGTTTGAAAAGGTGGGTTTAATTTTGAAGGAGGTGTTGGATATTTTACATTTTTACTATGATTTGTAATTATATTAATTATTATGTTACAGGAATACAGGAATTCTTATCTCACAGAAGTAAGATATGTCCTTTTATTGCAACATATATGGACATATCTGACAAGTAAAACTTTTTGTACCTCTAAAGAAGTATAAGAAGATTTCTTATATCCTCTGTTCATTTCTTAGAGTCTACTACTGCATCTAGTTACCAAACACACATGCGCGCACACAGACACACACTCAAACGTTAATGTAATTTAAACCTCTGATATTAAAATCCGTCCAGCTGACATGACCCAGGCATAACAAACAACCTTGCAGTGCAGATGAACATGGACTATTCTGACTAACTAGCAAAACACCAGTGTGTAAAAAGATGCGAGTTTTGCCAACTCCACAGTAAGGAAAGTAGCTATATACTTACCTAAAAGTTTCTAGAAGTCGGTAAATAACATGGCGTAATTTGCATAAGGGTCCATTGCTTGTAATGGACGCTGTAGAAGAGAGGAATAACATTGTGGGAGAAACAAAAAGTAAGTAAAAAACACCCCAAACATTTTTAGAACTACAAATAAAATTTCTTGTATTGATTCTTTTTTGTTATTTAATTTTTTGTCATTGAAATAGGCCACCAATAGGCTAAAATAACATAACTTTAATGCATTATCAGTCCCACATTATATAAGTCAATGTTGTCCTGTATTGTTTAATGTTAGAACATCCAATTTAATTAAAAGACTGTTATGTGTGGTGGAATTGCTAGTTTTACATCCAACGCTCCTCTTTTATCCGAGCATGGAACCCAAAAAGAGACACTCTGTCAGAGTTACTTATTGTTTTTTTTGTTTTTTTTTAATGATTTTTGAGGGGTTTTTTGTTTTGTTTTGTTTTTATTGTGTTTAAGTTTTCTTAAGTTTGATTTAGTATTAAACCTAATGAACACGTTATTCTGGCTCACAGAAAGAATAGATCTTTATTTTGGTCAATGCTTTCTACTGCAGGTTCAACAACTGAGGAAGCTGACTTAAATGAGTAAGCAGCTGATGTGCCAAAAAGCTGCAAAACATGATCAGGCAGCTTGTGCTTCAGAACTTCAAACCATATCGGACATTCGAGATGGAGTTAAGGACAGCCAAGGACCCAACACCTGCAGCACCTCTGACACCTCCATCTGTGCCCACACCACATCAGTGGGTACCACGTGCTGCATCCACACCCTCGGACCACTCTTCACTGTCTGTCCCATCTTCAGTTTCACAAATGGGCTTTTTATACCAACCTGAGAGCTTGATCAAATCGGGAATTAGGAAGGTACCGCTGACTCCTAACATGGCAAGATCACGGATACTATCATCTACACTGTTGAACTCCTTACCCCAACAACAACTACAACCACTACCCATTAGGAGCACCTCTCCTACTCCATCCAACCAAAAACTACCAGCTTTACCACCATGACCTCCTGTTCCACCTACCCAAAAACTACCAGCTTCACCCCCACGACCTTCTGTTCCATTCTCTCAAAAACTACCAGCTTCACTCCCATGACCTCCTGCCATCCACCAAAAGACTACTTTCACCCAAAATCTGGCTCATCTGGCTAAATAATATCTTGACTTCAGCATTCAAGTGTGGCAAGGACAACACAGACACAGCTGTTCCGGAAACGGGGCATCCCTGAATTTCCAAATCTCACTCAAGAAGCCCACTGTGTTTTTTGTTTCATTCCACTTACTAAGATGTGGACTGTGGTAGCGTAGCAGTTAAGGCACTGGACTCTGGACCTGAAGGTCCTGGGTTCAAATCC
>JAUZSU010013377.1:0-10823 GCA_034780255.1 Parotocinclus maculicauda
ATGTCCATTTTAGCCCGGATTGCTACAGGACAAGCAGAGTAACTCCAGTACAGACACTACATTTCCCATAATGCCAGATCATCTTAACAAAAGCTCGAACGCTGTCGGTATGATCTAGTTTCTTTTGGTTTTCGCATATATATCAGAGCATCATTCACATACAAGCAGAAAACAAATTAATCAGACCAGATAACAGGGTAGCTTTTGTGCACAACAGTGAGCAAAAACCTCTTGTGTGTCACTCTGCTCCGTATGTTTATGGTATGCAATTCCCTTTGGAGTATCCTTGCTTTTTTAATTGCTTGTGAAGGACCTGCATTGACTTCTATAAGTAATTTTTCTTTTGAAGCGAACCAGATTTTATTCACAAGCCAGCAGTCCCTGCAAATTCAGGTACCCCAAAAAGCCTGGTCGTCCGTATAAGACAAACGCAGGAGCAAACAGGAGATAGCAGAGAGAGACTTTTACTGGTGAATCAGTTCCACACTGCAGAAGAAACTGGCCGCCGGTTCAGTTCAGCATTAAACAGTGTAAGTCTCTGTTTTAGTATACAAACAGAAACATAAAAAACTAAGCTTTAATTAACTGCTCCTGAGTTCACTTTAGTGATGATAGCAAGTTTAATTTATTTAGGTAAGATGAGAAACGTTACCTTCAGAGCCAAACCCTAAGTGCAGAAAGAAGCCAGTTATATTTGGAGGAGGAAGTGTTCGGGTAATTGGAATGTTTTCTGCAGCATTTGCTTGTTTTCTGACTCATTTAATATATTATCCAACAGCATCACCTAACTCAACTGTGTCAAGTTGTGAATTTAAATAACTAATTAATTCCCTTTGGTTCTTATTATATTTATGATCTTCTTTTAAACCATGCTGACATTTCATTATTAATTGATTATTTTCTTCCTTTGTTGCCTTAGGTTAATAGAATAGAATAGACTAATAGCAGACTAAGAATTTGTGTTTCAGTTTATATAACAACCCTTTATATAACCCTTTATATAACAACCCTTACAACTCATAACTCCAGAATTATCTGAATTACCTGGACACTGAATGTATTCAGTATTCGGCAGGCAAGGTGCAGTGCTCTGAGTGTTAGTACTTATTAAATCTTCCTAATAATGTAGATAGATGGAGTTTGAAAAGTGTCATAAACTTTATTCTTGGAGCTGAAGAACAGTTAATAACAAAATGTGAGTGTTCTTTATTTTATTGAAGTCCTGTGGTATACATACACACGTATGGAAATAGTTACGACAAAAAGAACACACAAATAATTATTCATACAAATAACCATAAATATGTTTAAACAATTAAATAAATATGTAGCATAAGGCGCACTGAAGCACAATGTCGATTTCAAATTGATTAGTGTGGGGTAAATAGAGCCTGATTTTCCAAAAAGCTGGATGTTTAAAACCTAAACACACAGCCAAAACAAACCAACAAGCAAACAGGCTTACTATGGCACATCGTTCTGAATGAAGTAACACCAACATTTGAAGAATTTCCCAGTGCGATCACTGGGATAGGTTATGTTGATATGACGTTCAATATCTCTACAGGTGGGTGTTTTCTGCAATCACAAGTAGGTGTTGTTTTAGTGTTTGTCAACAAACAACAAACAAGCATGAGAGTGTAGAGCAAGGGAACTTTTTACCATGATTACTTTCAGATGCTTTTGTATGGTTCTCATGTCAGCTTTTCTCGTGCTTTTCTCAACAGACCTCTCCGAACTCTTATTGTCAACGTTGATCCATTTGAAAATGCATTCATGTTTGGTCTAACAGACAGAAAAACAGTAGAGACTGTGACCAGTGTGGACTGGCACCACCAATACTGAACAACTTCTTACCGTGTGTTTTTTAAACTAACGTTCTATGTGAATCTAAATGAGATATGAAAATGTCAAAAACATTACAAAAAGACATTTTTTTAATACCTGATGTGCTTTACAATGCATCGGCCCCTGTTTGAGAGAAAAATCAAACTGTCAGATACAAACAATCTGAACGCTTCTGACAAAGAATGTCACTTAATGGTACAAACAGCAGTTTGTATCTGTAAAAGCTGTTTAATGGTGCAGACATTCTCACTGAACTGTTCCAAAGCATTTGAGAAAGTGATTCAATTCTCACCAGACACTACACAAGACTCACCTTCACATGTTTATTAATGATATTGATGGAATGTTGCTGCATTTCTTTAAGGCATATCGTGATATCCTTCTGTCGGCTTCCATCTCCCTTCACAAAGACTGATAATAATAATACCAGGCACAGTAGTTCTGCAGAGAAAAAGATTTGTAAACTACAGCTTTAAAGCACCGTCCTTCAATTCTGATCACAGATTCTTCTCTTACCAGCAGGACTTCTCCTCTTCATCTTCAGTGATTTGTGAAGGCCACCGATGGAGCTTCTTTTTATAGGTTAAAAACCCACCTAAAATTTAACACTACATTTTCAACAGCTTGGTTTATCTTTTTCTTTTTTCTTTTCGCTTTTGCGTGTTCCCAGATAAGTGATTACACATAACAGACTCAGGACATATGACTCAAACAAGAAACCACAAGTGTTGTATGTAATTGACTGAATTTACCTCTTCAATCTATACGACATGAAGTTAGATAGTTAAAATCATTACAATTATCGTAGGTGTACAGCAGTGTTAGTGACTCAAATATCGACTGGCTCAATCGACATGTTTCCTCACATAAAAGTTTTGTCTTATCTCTTATTAACTAGCATAAAAACCGCATTGTCTATTATTTTCAGTCAAATTTTCCTTGTTCATGGATAAAGTCATACTTTTTTTAATGATATACAGTACGTCAACGCGCCACGCATTATTTATGCTGAATAAACATTTAAAATGTTTAATTAAATTTTAATTAAAGGATCTTTCTTTAAATTTGGCTGGCACAAACTTACATTAAAACTAATAACCCTATATATATATATCACAGAGGTCCAACAAATGTAGTGTGATTTATGTTTGGACTGTCGGAGGAAAGAGTACCCAGAGTAAACCCGGGACAAAGGCTGCTTCACCCTGGGATTGAACCCAGGATCTTCTTGCTGTGAGCAAACAGTGCTACCCACCTTATATAGGGTCTGATAATGCTAAAGCAATGCCAAAATAAGCTGTCGTATGGGGTTGGTTAGGAAAACAAAGTATAAAATAGAAATAAATCTGATGTTCAGGTCTGTGTGAACAGGGAATGGAAATGATCTTTATTTAACGTTATCACCTGCAGTTACCGTTTCAGAACAAGCACCAGCTTACATGGAAACTAGTCAAACACGGTCAGACTGGGTCAGTTTAGGGTAATCGCTGACCCTAATGCAGGTCTTTGGACTGTGAGTAAACCCACATGGACCCAGAGAGTCTGTGGTCAGTCTACGAACAGGATAAATTAATTCAATAACGTGATGTGTAACGTAATGTGAGCCTTTAAAGAACAGACAAGAAATCTGACCAGTTATATTTATGATTGACACTGCACGGGAAACGCCCACTTCTTAACATCCAGAAAAAGGGGCTACGTATTTATTCATCGTAAATAAACGTGACCGTCTTTAAACATGCCCTATTTGGTTTAGATATCGTCAAACTGCCCTAAGCAAAGAACGTTTACCATCATTCAGCAATAGTGCAGCCAAGTCTAAATTACACAGTAATAGACCATTATTTTTAATTTAATATCAAGTCTGGTGAGTTTAGTGGCTCCTTCCAAACTGTATATATAAGAAATGACTGATCCTACTTTGGTGAACTTTGAACAAACTTGAAAATTGGTGGATTATTCTCAAACACGTGTAACACTGAAAATGATGCATGAAATAAACTACGTTAGTCAAGCCTATTGTTCTGTGGCAAATGGTCCTAGAGTGAGTGTGTGTGTGTGTGTGTAACAGATTTATTGACCTATTTTTCTGTATCAGCATTACATGTATCTACGGCTGGGATTAACTTATCAAACACAATGATGGGTGAGGCGGGGGGGACAAACGCTGAGCAAACTTAACAGCTGGTACATACATTTATTTTCAATCACAACATTGTAAGCGGTGAGTGCTGCTAAAAGTTGTTTCGACATGACACGCTGTGTTTGGAACACTCGGTGATTGTGTAACAGCGCTAAAGCTTTATGTTTATCCATAGGTTTATATACAAAGTGAAGAACGACGGTGGAAAAGGTTTCACACGTTACAGATGTTCATTCAGAACAGCATGCCATCTTACAATTTGCATATTTACATACGATACATCTTCAGCCTCAACAAAGACCTCAGCAAAGATTTCTGTTCAATAATAAATTAATAAAAAAAAGGAAATCTTCACACAGGACCAGGTGGCCACTATAAACCACACGGATTTTCCCATTTATAACGTTACTGTCATTCTAATAACTCATCAGTCATTAATTAAGCACACTTTCCTGGAATGCCTGGAACATCAAATACATAAAGGAGGACCTGCTATCGGTTAGATATTTCCATTCAGGCATTTTGTAAGAGAGCGGAGTAAATCATCTTGGTGATCTGCAGCACTGCAGCGTGTACTGAATACTGTATAAGGACGGTCCCGAAGCCTTTGTAAAAGCCTAGCACACCCTCGTCTCGTTGTATTACGCTTATGCAATCTCTCATGCCTTCATACTGTGTGTTAATCGGGAGCACTTCAAAACCGAGGTCAGTGTTATCGATGATGGTGCGCGTTCCCTGAACATGCAACCTGTGCAGCACCGTCTCCAGAGGAAACAGGAACACATCAGTCAAGAGATTAGCCACAAAGCTAGCAATTAGCTCAGGGAAGTAGGCGTCTAGCATGTTTTGAACGGTGTCTGAACCGGACCCGGACTCGGGATGCTTGGCCGACCCGTCGCTGCCACGGCGACGCAAGAGATGCAGGACGAGCTTCTGTACGGTGGAGCTGACGACGTAATGCAAGACGCCATGGACGACGGTGGGAAAGACCAGCGTCCACAAGGGCAGGAGTCTCTTACTGTGGGGTACACCCAGTCCCAAAACGCGC
The DNA here is from genome assembly GCA_034780255.1 of Parotocinclus maculicauda. NCBI lineage: Eukaryota > Metazoa > Chordata > Actinopteri > Siluriformes > Loricariidae > Parotocinclus > Parotocinclus maculicauda. The sequence continues at coordinate 5,040 of JAUZSU010013377.1, forward strand.
CCCACTGCCTCCTTCACACAGTCCAGGATGCCAGGGTTGTCCCGAATAATCTCACTCTAGGGAGGCACGAGAAACGGTAAAAGCTCAAAGGTCTTAAATTAAGGAAGCACAAGAAGACAAAAGATTTAAAAAGAAGTTCACACGGGAGCATTAAGTTGTGAGAAAAACAGTCTTTAACTGGTTTAACAGTGTGTGGTGTACTTTATTAATCCAGTAATGACCAACACAAATATCTTATATCTACAATCATTTAGCCTTAACCACTTTATTAGTAAGAAGTCATGAGATACGGGAACTTTATACTTTATAAGAAAACTGGATATACTTTTTCTGTTATGTTTAACATAATCATGTCATATAGTTTTCATATCGTGAATCCACTTAAAAGCAAACAAAGACTTACCTGGACAGTTTCAATGAGACTTGCTGAGTAAAATGGCATTGCAACCACATATGTTAAACTGAGAATATGGAAAGAAAACCACAATGTGAATAAAACTGCTCAAACCATTAAACCGAGCGAGATAAAAAGAGACAGATTATTAAAATGTCAAGTACTAGAAATTCCCTCAGCATAAAATCTCAAACACCTGACTAAATCACAAACTATGAGTGAGCAATTATTCTTAAGGATTCAAAAAACACAAACATATGGAATGTGGAAAGTCACTACACGATCAAGATTAAATAAGTCCTTATCTAGAGAGGGAAAATGAACGACTAAAAGTGAAACAGCGGTGAGTGGAAAACAGATACCGCCATTTATCGTGTGGAGTTTTAATACCATACTTTTGATATAATCTAAACGCTCTAGCTTAGTATCTGATTCTGAATTGTACCATATTAACTGGAACTATACAAGTGCGTTAGTCACGTCATACTTGACTATGCGGTGCTCTTAGAAAAGTGCGTACTAAATACAAGCATTTATTTATAGGGCTGGCTGGAGGGATGTCATTTGTGACGTCAAAGTCAATATTTTATAAGAGATGCATCGTTTACAAAAACCTACCTTTGATTTCTACACTGCTTCCATTCAGTTTTATTAATACACACTGCTCAGATTAAGTGGGATACTCCAACATGAAACATCCCCGAATTCTAGCTGTCATTTCTTAAGGTATTTTGATTCAAAATAACTAGATGAGCTATTTTTATCCCCTTGTCCTTTTGCACTATGAACCAGAGAGCAATTTTATACGTACAGCTACCCTTTATTTCTCGAGTGGATATTTAGACTGGTCATTTTACTTGTACTCGTAGTAAAATGCAATGAGTGTAATCACTGATGATCACACGCTGAACAGTCTATTACCAAATACCCAGAGCAGCTGGAGCTCTAACCCTAACCCTACATACTGCACAAGCCTTGTAGCTTACAAGCAGGGAGGCTACAACAAGCTCTCAACTTTTTACTGTTTTTAGTGCTGTTGTTTATCTTACTGAGGAGTCATATGTGACTCTCTCCTCTCTGTCTGCACTCAAGGGCTGATGAAGCAGCACAGGAAATCTCAACACGGTGAGAGGTTCAGACGGCTTACAACGATGCTGCTGCAAAAAACACCAGCTATCCTAAATCCCAAGTTTCACACACACTAACGTTCCTGTCCTGAGACGAAAACTTGGGTTTGCAGGAAAAAAGGCAAGCCCTAGTACAGAGGGTGACAGAGCACCAGGATCAGGATCAGGATTAGGATCAGGATCGTATCAAAAAAACCCAAAGGGCAGCAGCAGAGGCCTGTGTGTTTACTGGATTATTTGCATCAGATTGAGAAGAAACAGCAGGTGTGTTTCTACTCAGGTATTTTGGGGAACACCCTCTGCTTAGATGTTTACCATTCTGGAGATGAAAAATGTATAATTCTGGACGTTAACATAACTAAAATGCGGAGTAAAGACTTGGATTTCTTTTAATTGAACTACTAATTTACAAGAAACACTTATGTTCATTTGATCATGATGGAGCTATCAGTGTGAAAAAAAAACAGAACAGTTTTGGACTTTAATATGTAATCCTGGTTTACAATTTGTTTCTTTCTGCATTATTATTATATTTTAATTATTAGAATTAATCCAAATACTAAACCTATCCAGACAGGTCAAATGTTAGTAGAGACGATGTACAGTAGCGATAGGAAATATAAAAATATTTTATTGTACTGTGATCAGTTTTGTTATGGTGACAGACAATATGCTTTTAAAGATTATTTCTGTTTCATTTTATAAAGAATACCTTATATTTAAATAAAAAGCACTTTACTTAAAGTATGGGATAACGTTTGAATAATCATTTTTAAGGGTTTTTAACAACTAATGTCATTTGTCCACGATCGCATGTATCATGATAAGTATCGTGTATCGAGAAAAAGTCTTGAATGCTCGTGATAAAACCAGTTTGACCATATCGACCACCCCTAATGTACGGCGCCAAGCGTTGGCCTGTCATATCCAAATCTTACACTGCATAAATGAGTTGAACTTACCCTTTTAATACGAAGTGGCCTACAATTTGTTTGGGGTTCCATTTGGGTGAGAGCTCCCTGCAAAAAAAACCCCAAAACAAACAAATAAATTTTTTTCCACACAGTTTTGATGACATTTAATACATTTACATGCAATTTATAGCTAGTAAATGTCTTGTCCATGTCTCATGTCTTATTCATCATTCATAAATACACCCATTAAAGTTTGTTCCCACAAAAGGCAACTAAACAGAAAGATTGGCCTTGCCTTGGCAGGGGAGTGCATTCACTGATAATGCCTTCAGTTCCAAGTGTCACTCCCTGGACCACGAATGTACTGCCCATTCCTTTCCAAAGGGCCTTTGGACCCTAACAAAGAAAGAAAAGTATTTTGATGTGAAAGTTGCTACCGTTTTCTATATTACTAAACTATTAAAAATAGCCATTAAGATACAATGACTAATAAATCAAAGACTCTCTCCTGTCTGGACTTTGAATGATTTGGTTTTAATGGTGATGGGTTTCAGGTTCAGAGCACACTAACATAAGGATGTCAGTTATCTGGAACCCTAATTATCATGATGCAGATTCATTGTGTGCATAATAAGAAGCTAGAAATACTCACCTGAGACTTGGCAACATTGTACATCACGGTAAGAGCACTCAGAGGTGACAGGTGGTAACATCTGGCATGGTAATTTACCTGATAAGAAACAACAACGACACAGTGGACAGAGTAATCCGAGTCTAGAATTACTGACTGAAAGGTTTGTGCTTTAATGTGTACTGTATATATTAAATGCATTCCTTACACATACTTACAGGTTTTACAGGTTCGGTTTTTATGCTTACCTGGCACTGTCGTCGAAACACTATACATGGGTGGGCGAGTACATTTTCTGTAAAAAGACTAAATAAAAAACAGCAACAATAAGATGTGAAAATCTGCAATAGCCATTCAATCAGTATTTAAACTAAATAATGTGCGCACATTAGAGCAGGGTCAGGCCTTAGATCTCCTCTGAGAGCTCCCAGATCCCCAAACACAAAAACCTAAGGTTTTACATGATATTGCTATATATATATATATATATATATATATAGTTGAATGAGTTGTAGTGTAAAATAACTTATCCATACCAGATATAAACTATACTGAATATACTAAACTAAGCTATAAATATCTGGTTGCACAGATTACTAAAATAACTACTTTAGGACAGTATAATGATCAAAGATATGATTGTAACTGTGCCTCTTTCGCTATAGCGCTTCCACAGAAGAGGAAAGTCTCACAGATGAAATCTGAAGCCAGACGCTTCTCAAAAATTACCTTGCAAGACCAATTCCAAAGCCGGCAAACCTGTTCAGCTGATCTGGAAGATAACAAAACAAATGAAATAATACAATTTACAAACATCTGTGGGCAAATATGCTGCTGGATACCCTACAGAACTTGACTGCCTCCAACACCCAACGGTGTCTCATTTGGTACCCAGGTTAGAGTAGCAGAACGTCCACTAAACTGTCCAGTTTGTCACAATAAACAAATCATTTCGGTCTAATCTTGTAATCACTTACATATATCAGCATTCCATATATCCTTTGTCACTGAGTATACTTGGGATAACTATCTGCTCATATAGTGTGCGCCATCTACAGGCCATTCTTGGTATGTTTTTTTTTTTTTACATATTAAAACCTGAAGCCACTTCATGTTTATAAGTACCTTTGGTACCACCTTAGGCGTCCGCCCCATGAGCTCCTCCTTCTGAATTTTTATTGTTAATTGCAAAAACTGAAATGCAATTTGCCAAATTGAATCCGTGAACCAATAAGACAGGTGTGTGAGCAAAGTTTATGAAATTGAGAAGAAGTAACTGAGCAAGTTTTAAGTGTTAATATTTTGTTTTCTGATGCTGGGCTAAAGGCAGACGTTGTACGCGACATCGTGTGTGTTATGCATGGATTTGTGCACGATGTTTAATGGATTTCTGTATCACACACTCTACAGTGGAGTATTTTCCTTTCACTTTCATATTTACCTACCGGGTGGTGCGGTGGAGGACTGAAAGTCGCCTCCTGAGCCTGGTGCTGCAGGGGCCGCTTCACTCTGTGGTGTGCCGTAACCAAAATGCAAATTTCTGCTGCCAGGTATATCTGGAGGTGTGGTGACCCAGTTCTGAAGATCAATACTGGACGAACTGTTAAACGACCTTCCCGAGTAGCCTCCGGAAAACGACGTCTCTTCCCTTCCTCTGTAACTCAAACCGTCGAAGCTATCTGGTCTCCTGGACGTCATGTTATGAAATTAAGGAGTTACGGAAATTGTGCTTTTCCCTCTTAATGCCTAGGTGGTTCGGTATAAAACAGCTGTTAAACAGACATATCGTAAATAGACTGAACGACAGACTGCTCAACTGTTCTACTGCTAGCACCGAACTAGCTGAACAAACCATAAACCATGACCTCCCGACAACGCTTCCGCTTGTACCGTGGCCTTCTGGGATATGTGGTCCTTTTACTATTGCGTAAAAGATTCGCTATTTTCTTACACGACGCACGTAGCTAATGTCCAGCACGGGTTTGAGGTGAACACTTCTGCACACGCGTTCCGTATTATATTCCTGTATAAGTGATTTTATTGTTTGTCTCGTATGGAGACAAATAATTATTGATGTATGGAAGATGCAGTGCACATGTCAGCACGGTGCTGGTTCACATCCACATCTGGATCTAAGCTACACAGGCTCTTGTTTATAAGCTGAGAAAGTTGCGGTAAGCGTGCATCATCAGTCCTATCTGACATGCTGTCAGTGGCACACGTGAATGCATCCTAAAGCTTATTTATTAGCGGACATGTCTGCAAGTTGGGTACACTTGATCTTTAGGCAGGACGTCGTTAAGCGGAATAGCATTCGTGCTAGTTCATTTCAAAGTCATATCGCTGTTTTTCGGGAATGCCTTTTGAAACGTAACGAGCTTGTCATTTCCACCACATAAAATGTCATTTTTCCGTCCTAAGACATGGCGTACTGTCTGGCCTGCACAACACACATCTGAGTAAACTGTCAGTGTGTGCAGTGTATGCTACAGTTACAGCTTAGTCGTGATTATGAACTTGACTTGGGCACGATTTAAGGTCAAACGTGGATGGTTTTTAATAATGCACGAACGGTGTGTCCTTGTAATTACAGCATCTTTCTTTCAATTGCTTTCCGTACCGGTAGATGCAATGAATATCGTATTAGGGTTTACTTGCTGAAGGTAAGTTAAGTATGATAAGGGAGGAATATCGAATGAAGTTTTCGACTGAACGAAG
>JAUZSU010013377.1:10833-22666 GCA_034780255.1 Parotocinclus maculicauda
CCCCATCTCCTCACGTGTCCCATGCACTGCATGGCTTCAGTTGTTTCACCTGATTGCTTCTCTCATCCTGTCACCCTAACCCAAATCCTGCTGCCCCTCATGCTTTGGACACAGGCTTCACTCGGACTGCCTAATGACGGCCTGGATTGTCTTGCCAGTCAGCCTGTCGGCATTTTCCATCACAGGGATATGGATAGTGTAAGTCTGTGGAAACTGTACATTTGAGCTGTATAGTGGGAGACAAAAGCCTTTTTAAAAACATTTTTAATACAATCTTATTCTGTACAAATCACATAATCAGCATTACAACTACAGTGAAAAGTCTTTTGAAGAAAATAAGGTACATATGGCGCTGCACGATACTGCCACCTCACAGTCAGAAGGTCCTGGGTTCGATCCCAGGTGAAGGGTTTTGGGTCCTCCCCGTGCCCGTCAGGGGTTCCTCTGGATACTCCGGTTTCCTCCCATAGTTAAAAGACGTGTTTGGTTAATTGGTGTATCGAAAGTGCCCCTAGTGTATATGTGTGTCTTAGGTTGGATTGTCTAGGGTTGTTCCTGCCTTATGCTCTATGCTGCCAACTAAGCACCGGCTTTCCCAGAACCCTGTTAAGGATTAAGCAGATAAGAAAGTAAATAAGTGTTCAGAAAATGTCCAGAACGTTTTGTGGAAGTATTCCATGTGATGGTACTGAATGCTCGGCTTTCTCTAGCTAAGTTCCACTATAAATGCGACTGTGAAGGTAAGTCTGTGACAGTCTATAACTCCTAAGTAGTGGTCACGAAGCTTTTTGGTGTATGTTTGGTCATTCTCCCGCTCCATAAAGATCAAAACAAGCATTTTCACCAGTGCTCTTAGGTTCTTGTTTGGAAACATGCATATTTTACAGTACAATAGCTACTGCTACTGACTTGCAGTCCAATTATGCAGTAATAAACACATTAAAACGTTTTTTTTTAAATCAGGTATGCAATGGCAGTGATGAACCACCACGTGTGTCCAGTAGAAAACTGGTGAGTCAGTAATGTACATGTACTACATACCGTGCTATAATGTGCTATTAACACATTATTAACATTGCACATGATGTGGGTTTCTGTTATTATGTGCACCACCTGTATGCATCTTCAAATAACATGTTTCTTATTGAACAGAGCAGGCAGAAGCTTTGACACTAACGTATGCACCGTTCTATGCATTTGCAGGATGTACAATATAACATGTAGTGAGGAGACAGCAAAGAAGGGCTTCCCGAAAACCTGCTGTACTCTACAGGATATTCCTCTCATCAGGTTGTGTTCAGGAAGACATGATGATATGCTATATATATATTTGTTATAGATTTTAGAACGTCTCAAGTTCTAATCCTGTATGCATTGTTTGAACCCTTCTTCAGTAAGTGTGGCTGCTATCCTCCTGAGAGCTGCCTCTTCAGCCTCATAGGCAACGTTGGGGCTTTTATGGGTAAATACTTTCTCCTAAACAGTGTTGTGTAGTTTTTATTGTCTTGGAATGATGTAAAACCTTTTTGTGTATCGAGTAAACTTTGGTTGTTTTCACTAAAAGGCACCGCCTTGTTAACATTCATATTGAGAGTTAGATGTTTTAGAAATATTCCTTAATCTACTGTAAACGTGACTGTGGTAGCCTAAAGGTATGGCACCGAAGGTCCAGGGTTTAAATCCCACCTCTGCCAAGCTGTCACCGTTCCCTCTCTTCATGAATATATCTTTCTTTTTGCAGTTGTTATGGTATGTATGCTACGCTATGCTCAGGTTATTGAGCACAGCCACCATTGCTGGGTCAACACAATTGCTCTGGTGTCTGGCTGCATCAATGCTCTGGGGCTTGTTATGGTGGGCAACTTCCAGGTGAGTGTCAACGATTACTGACACAGTAAATACTGTTATTCTAAAACTGAATTTTACCTACGTTAATTCTCACCTAATCTCTTTCTCTCTCTCTCTCTCACACACTTTGATCATCTTAGGTCGACCATGCCAAGACTTTACATTATGTAGGAGCTGGGGTGGCGTTTCCTGCAGGCCTTGTCTTTGTGTGTCTGCAGTGTGTCCTAACATACCGCATCGCTGAGACAGCTCTGGATTACTGGATGGCACATGTTCGAGTGGCTTTGTCAGCTGGAGCGCTGATCTCCCTCGTTCTTAGTATCCTTACTGAATCCACTTCACTTCTGCTCAACGTGTTTGCTTTTTCTTTTATTGTTCTGCTGTGTGGTCGTTTGCACAAGCAGCAGAAATTACCTTCTTACATACGTTCTTGCTTTTGAACCAGAGGAACTTCTTTATAGTTCTTACAGTTACTGTGCAGATCTAATTCTACTTCCACATGGTTTATAATAACTATAGCATGTCAAAGGTTCATTCCTTAGTTAGATTCTGTTGTGACTCTTTAACACCATGTTCCATTCAAGGTGGCATTTTTTTCATCGACCAGAGTTTTGTGTTGCAGCATGCTGCTGCCATCTGCGAGTGGGTATTCACAGTCCTGGTCCTGGTCTATTATGGAACTTTCACCTATGAGTTTGGCACCGTCAGCAGCGACACTGTGATGGCTGCCATCGTTAAAGGCAGGCCACACAACAGTTCAGGCACCGAAGCCATTATGGGGAGCATCGGAAAAGGTGTGACCATGAGCTGTGGTGCCCACAGCCTGAAGCCAACTGGTGCCAGCACAGCTACACACCTCAACTGCAACTCAGAAAGTGTTGTAATATTATAGGGAACAGTCAGCAGGCTGGGGTTCAGATTCCATCTGTCCAGTCCATTCACAATGTTATGCAAGTCAAGTATGAAAATTACCCCCCCTTCCCCCTTATCATCTGCAATAACACATTTTGAAAGCAACTGGGCATTTATTTGTAAATATGTATAAAACGTTCAATAATGCCAACATGTAGTAGGTGCATAAGTGTGAAAAGCTAAAACGGGCAAGTTGAGTATGACCGTTCCCGTGGTTCTGATGTTATTATGGTTATTAAATCGTAATAATCAACTGGAACTAGTGTTGGGGGGTGGGGTGGGGGGATAACATGCCAGCAGTCTGACAAAGTATCCCATAACTAATAGCATAATACACATTTAGCCTATAGTTTCATGTCACAGGCCTAAATCAGTTACCGAACAATGTCTTGTGATTCACTCTTCACCTCATTAACGTGGGACAGGCGTAATTTTATTGATAAACTTAAAATGAATACAACATTCATTCAGATGTAGAGTGATTTCTATTCGAAATGTGCTGCACCTCACCCAGTTAAAGTACATTGTCTATCACAATAACCAAATTTATTATCATGTCATCAAATATCATCATATTGCCCACCCTGAAGTGTGACCAGGGCACCCCTGGTCTGTGTCACATGACTGCAGTCCCAGTCTGGTGACACAGTGACCCCACGACTACAAATGGACCATGTGGATGTTCAGTAGAAAGATAAAACGTTTACATAAATATTAGGACACAGTTTATTAGTAAATGCAGGAGAGCTCCAGGTCAATTCAAAGTGTTCTCGATATTACTCGTCACCGTGCAATAATGAACCTGCAAATGTGAAGCTCCAGCTCGATTTCACTGTGTTCGTTGTTCCATAGTCATGGAGGTAAGAGGTAATATTAAATCCACTTGTGGTCATTTGTTTATGACAAATATATTAACTGAATATACAAACTTATTTTACTGACACTGTAATAATGTAATATTTAACTGCGTTTATCTTCGCATGAAAGCATTTCTATGGTGATGGAAAACGGGGGTTTAAAATACTTTACATGTTTTGAGTTGAATGTTTAAAAACATTATTATATTTTTTTGTGCCAAACAAAAATTTAATTCATGCAGTGAATATGTATGGGCCATTCTACTGCACTGATGCAAAGTCAGAGATAATAAAAACCTTACAATTTTATTGTTTCCCCTCAGATTCTTGTCCAAATGTGTATTAAAATTAGACTTTTAACGACTTTATAATACAATATACTATATTACCCTATTAAGACTTAACCTCCACTAATTTGCTGTACGTTTAATTAGTTAATGACTGGAAAAATGCAATGTAATGCATAAATAATAAATTGCTTAATTTGATCATTATATATATTTTATTCAGTTATTTACATACTCGAAGTTCAGGGACCTAACTGGCAGTCCATCACAGGGCACATGTGCACAACCACACTCCCACTAGGACACTTTAGATGCACCAATTAACCTAACACATGACTGGAACGTGAGAGAAAACAGGAGTACTGCATAAATTCTGGGCTAGGAATCAAACCAAAGATCTCTAATCCCATTAATGATGCCATCACAGAAGTGTAGCTGACCTTTCCCAAGGCCCCTGACCCGACCCCATACCGTGACAGGCCATGACCTTTGGACTTGTTGCTGATATTAGTCTGGGTCCTTTTTGTCTTTGGTCCGGAGCACACAGTGTAGACTTTATCCAAAAAAAGATAAAGAAAACTCATTCATCTGACCACAAGACGTGTTTTCGACTGTGTGATGGTCCAAGATGCCTCTGAGCCCGTGGATGGGATGGGCTCTGGACCAAAGACGAAAAGGAGCATCCATGTTCTGTACAAATGAGGCACAGTTTCTCTCTTAAGGAATACACAATTCAGTCAAACTATACAACAATATAACATCGGTGTGATGTCACAGTGTTACCTATGTACCACACAACTTATTTCCTTATAACAGAGAGCTACGGTTGTTCTGACGGGTGTGGCAGAGTGGTAACGGCAGCCGTGGTAACACTCGTGTCACTGGAGTTGCTGCTGAGCATGATAGCTACTACGGTAATGATTACCAGTGCTAACACGGTCACAATAGCTATAAGTCCTGCTTTGCTCTTCAGATACTCCCTCTGCTTCTTCTGTTTCACCTCTTTGGCCTTCTTCTTAAAAGCCTGCGACTAAAACAAAAACAAACTTGCAAAATACAAAAATGCATCTTCGTATCCTTACCCAAAGAACCTGGGCAAAAAGATCAAATATGCTCTTTTTTTGAATAATCCCCTTCCAAAAGCACGGGCATTAATATGGAACTCCTCGCAAGGAAGTGTTAAAGCGCTAGTTTTTATGCAGAAATATTATAAAATCTTAAAGATTCACAGACTCTGAAGCAACACAGTATGAGAAGTGCTGTAAGAGCACAACACTGCTGAACTACTGAACTACTATGGAGGCCACTTTCTCCCCTGTAGCTGTGCTTATTGCTTTAAATCAGCCCAGTATGAATGGAACTGACTGCTGATGATGTAACCATGCTCCTGTCATGAAGACCCATTGAAGCTGATGCACCATCCAACAAACAAACAAGCAAACCTACTAGAATGCATAAAGCCAACAGTAAAATCAGATGGGTTTTTTTTAGTGAATGGTGGTGCAAAATACAAAAAGAGGTTTCAAGCTTCACAAGGGGGTCCATATTAACACCCATTTTTGGCATTGGGATGTCCATCAAGCTTGTAGAGTGTGAAAGTCAGGTATCCACATGGTGTAAAAAGAACAGCATGCTCACATCATTCAGTAATTCTGTAGCCCGTTGGTCAAGATCCTCCAGTTTTTCTTTTCGTTCCTCTGCTTTGTCAAAGTTTTCCAGCATGATGTCCTTCACCGTGTCCACCTCTCTCTGAGTGGCTTTTAATTTGCTCTCCTCATAGATAATAATAGACACAAGCAAAGATTGACAGTCATTTTGGTGATCCATGTTATTATATAGTAATGTTTAAACATTTGTAGAATCTCACTTTTGGATAGTTAAAAGCTTTTCAAGCTTTTTTTTCACGTGTGCACATTTATTTGCATTTCCCTGTCTAGGGTTGGTGCTGTCGGTTATGCCCCGGCACTTCCACGACACTGAATTGGACCAAGGAGGCATAACAAGTGAATGATTGTTCTCATTCAGGTGATTTATCTGCTATTTTCCATATCATTTTCCGATCATTTTCATAATATGTGCTCTCCTTTGTCAAATATTCATTACTGAAAGTATTTTGATCAGCAGAATGATAGCCAAAACATTTGTCTAAACTGTTGCATGGTGGTAATTATGACTTGTTAAAACTCTTTAATGCTTAAAGATATTAAAATAGTGATATCATAATGCTTCAGCACACAAAGCCACACATTTTGGACAACTGTATGCTTTGTGGAGACAGTTTGGGGAATATCCTTTTCTGTTCCAGCATCACTGTGCCCCCCAGTGAAATATGGAAATATTGAACCACACCCTTTTGTCCTACGTCAGTGTCTGACCTCACGTTATTCTGGATGGGCATAAATCCCCGCAGACACAGTCCAACATTCGTAGAAGAGTGGAAAAAATTCCATATAATTAAAGAATGTGACGTCTTAAACATAGGTGTAATATTTGGTGTATATACATGTACATGTACACTGAAATGAAGGAAATTTCATTTCTACTGCAAATTCTATTTCTAGTGGACAATGGTGGAGCTGGTGCAACTGTAATGACGGTTCAATTTCAAACACTTTCATTCTGATCTACAATTAAATACGGCAAAGATGTTAATTCAGCTGTAGATCCTGTACCTGACCTTTATACAATAACTATTTAATTTTTTATCTATTTTAATCTCTCTTTCAAAATTTCAGTTACAGTGTGAAATAATGAAAATGACATAAAAAAACAATTCAAACCTATTGGCCAGGAATATTTCATTTTATACTTGTTCACCTTTTCTGTTTATATACAAAAAGCAGATATTATATTTTGCACACGTGTCTGACCTGCATATCTGTTCTTCTGGTCCAATAATCATATGTTTGTTGTTAAATAGTTCAGGAGAAATCAGGTATGAACCAGATTTTCCTGACGTTATGGTATGGAAGGCATTCAGAGCATGACCCTGCAGCAGGGCTTTATCTTTAGTAACATATTTACAGTAAAAATAAATGAATTGTATACCAAATTTAACCTTCAGTCACTTATCTGTTGTGGTCTATTCTATCCTGTACATACAGGACTGTACAAAAGAAACATGGACATAGGGTTTCTCATGCTTCCTTATATCATTTAATCTTACTATTACACATTTGTACTTACTTTTGTTTCTCTCTCTCTCTCTCTCTCTCTCTCTCTCTCTCTCTCTCTCTATATATATATATATATATATATATATATATATGCTTTGATCTTAGAACCAGATCTTTCCAACCCCTAGAAACTCCTCGTTAGTGGAGTGTAATTAACTAAATAAACAGAACCCAGCGTTCATGCAGTATTGTATAGCGACAGGTGTTCTGTCATTCACTAACCATCGCATCCTTCCCAACAAATTGCTGAACTGCTCGTAAACATTCCTCCCTATCTTACTCTGTAATTACCACGTCTGTAGAGAAGCAGCCGTGTGACGAGCTTGTCCGGTACTCAAACATTCAGTAAGAAGGTAAACACGACTGCAGGCCTTCTCAGCAATCTTGTATAATTTAGTGCTACAATAATTAAGGCAGTTCTTATGAGCCGGGACATGTAATAGCTTCTTATAAGTGTTGCTGTTCTTGGGGCTACACAGGCAGTGTTTATCCACCGGAGGTCAATACCAATGAAATTATTACAGAGAACTTGGGCTTCCTAATTGACAAGTCTAATTAAATCATCAGCATTACAATCATGGCTAGTACTGCCAATTACAGAAGCAACCCCCCACTAATTTCATTAATCCAGGTGATGATTTAAATAAAAATAAACATGGTTTGGACAAAAGAATGTGGCAAGAAAATGGGCTGAAAAAAATCCAGTATGTTTACTGATCCAGTCTTACAACACACAGTGTGTTAAGGTGCTTGCTCAGGGGCTGAGCAGTGGCAGATTGGCTGTGATGGGGCCTGGAACTTAATAGTCCACATTGTAAATTATATATAATATATTAAAAAGGGGCAGTAACTCTCACCATCCTTTGGTTGTCAGGGGACTTCCTGCTGAGGACTCATTATGCTAAACTGACTCTGTCTAGTTCAGATATGCATATTTTTTACACTATTTTATTTATCTGTTATTATTTAATTAGTTTTACCATTAATACAAACTTAATTATTTTAATTATTTTAAAAATTTTAATTTTTATTTTAAAGGATGGGTCCCGTTTTGAATCTTGGTCCTCCCAAGTTTTCCCTTTTCCGCTGTTGCCTAGGCTTGCTCAATTTGGGATTGGCATTTGAAGATAATATAATATTGTAAAGCTGATTTAAGACAATGTACCGTTGTAAAAAGTTCTACAGAAATAAACTGACTTAATATTTCAATCGATAGAAAGTAACATCCTATAGTACAGTAACCTAAAAAATTTAATGTTTAAGTGTTTAACAGTTGAGGTATTTACAAAGATTAATTCTTAATAATAATGAAATGCGAATCTTCAAAATAGTTTGTAAAATAGTAGTTTACTGTGTAACATTTTACTGTGTAACAGATTCTATCTAGCTTACTAGCGCTTTAGCTACAGGGTCAATGATTTTGAATTTGGATTTTAAAGCAAACCATACTAATAGTTTTAATGAAATAGGTAAACTAATGTTGTGGAGTTTATAAAATCATTAATCAATGGCCGTATTAAACCAAATTTGGCTATCAGGGCACACCGTGTCATATTTAAATTGGCTACCTTCTCGTTTGACATTAGTAACTGTGAAACAGTGACATCACCAGAGATGCACCGGGTGCCAAACTTGAGTTTGTCTCAGGAACAGGTAAGCAGAGAGACGTCACCTGTCCATAAATGAGAAATGACAGCAATATGCAGGCCTCTGCTGTCACAGCTGCTGAGCTTCCAGCTTACCCAGGACAGCCACGTCAATTATGTAGAGACAAGAATAGAGTCTGGCAGCCAAAATAGAAGCTCCGTCAATGCTCAGGAATAACCAGAAGAAACAAGGATGCGAGGACATGAAACGTTTGTAAACGCTTTGAAATGACCTGCATTATTTACTGGTCTGATTGTCATCCAAGTCCCCATGACTCTATATTTACTATATACTAAACACACAAACCATGCCTAGAGGACGATCTTATATTCTGTCAAAACCCTTTTACAAGTCATGAGTGCACAAGTATCAGTTAAATGTGACCGGCACAGACCTGGTTATAAGAAACTGATCGACCAATCACAGGTCATAACAGATCGCACTACAAACCTGCCAATTCCGGTCACTGCCGGATCGATCGGTGCATCTCCGGTATTTATATTTACAGCATTTAAGCTGTACATTTGGTGGTTAACACTGAACTTCCTCCCTCTGATATCTGGAATACTGTCGAATAAAAACCTAGCCCAGTTGGTGAGTTAATTTTTGTGTTAAACCGAATGAGTCGATACCTTATGGAATTTGATCCACAGGGTAAACAGTTATGATTTGTGCGCCCGTCGGCTCTAACACCTCTGTCTTGCTCTTATATGTGCAGTCCCCCGATTCGTCACAGTCCAAAAGGAAAGCGAAACAGATGCTGCCTCGCTTCGCCAGAGAGGTGACAAACGCACTCCAAATGGAGGTAATGGAGGGATAATGGTCAGGGGATGAAAAGTAGAGCCAGATGGAACGACCCCCCTGTTGAGCTCTTTAGTGGAAATGGTTCAACTCAGGCTATCGTGCTTAGACAAACAGAACGATATGAGATCAGGGCGTCGCTGGAGTCAACGCAAAGCGTAAAGAGGACAATGTCATCCTATTGCGCTACATACTGTACTCACTAGAGCTCTCCATTCTTATCCTACCATCATCCACACTCTGGATTTGCACACAGTATAAACACGGTGGTATTCTCTGCACTGACAAGACGTTCAGGGTTTCAAGAAAATAGGTTTGCAAGAAAAGAAGAAAGGAATGTGCCTAAGGGACAAGTATAAGGAAGGTAAAAAGTAAAGGGTTGATATTTAATTCAGCAGTCGAGCCACTTTCATGCCAGAATAGTTGAGAATTTACAAAACAGCAAGCAGAGAGAATGCAACTACAAATAAAGGCTCAAAACGCCCTCAGAAGCAAGGGATTCTCAAACTTTTGGCTTAAAAATACAGATATGCGGCATAATGAGCACATTTTGTTCTATGAAACAGGATGGTTACCAGAATTAATGTTACATAGTCTTTTTGAGCTACTGAAACGCCAATTTAAAGAGTATTTTCACAAAAAAACGGTACATCTGAGAGTGCAACGCTATTATCTACTCAACATCCATAATGCCACCACACAAGCCTAAATTGTTTACATAGGCTAAACCTTGAGTCATTTATGGAAATTCAATTATATGGAAATTCACAACAATTATAAATGATTACTGTTACAACCGTGCCCAGGGGGAAGCCGTAATATTTAAGAGGACGCCATAATGGACCTGATAATCATGTTTGAAGGAAGCTGAAGTATTGATAGATGGTATTACAAAAACCATGGAGGATCAGTCGTGTAAAACAGAGACTCAGTGGGTGAATGTGAACCAGTTTATATAGTAATATGTTAGGCTAAATATACAAGTGGTGGCAGGAGAAACAAATGAGTACTACTTACAATAGGACTGATACATACACTTGTAATTGTTATTTACAGCTTGTTACTAATAAGTGATGAAAATTCAGGCACGAGTGCGTTAAACAAAAAAGTCTCTAAATACATCAACCGAGTCAGAACAGCCTGTAGTGAGCTAAGGAGCACATGACTGGTTAGGTTGTCCATATTTAGGATCTATATTGTTGACTGGTTGTTTAGGGAAAAGCTGTTTTCGACCACCATCATTCCATTTTAACAGTTTACCAGTTACAGCCTAAATTTGACTACAACTACAAAAGTGAATTCAATTGTTTTGTCTTCTTTTTCTTGTGTACTAAGAAAATCTTAATCTGATCTCAGACTTGCCTCAGTCTTAGCTCAGAATCGACTACTAAAAGTCGAGGTCTTGACTCAATTTGTGATAGAGACAATTCCCCAAATCCACTATCAAAGTGCGCTATCCTTACTTTGGAAGTCTAGACGTGATCCAGGCTTGGTTTACGGAATAACAATGGATGTTATCTCAGATAATATTGAGATAATCTTTTACTGAGAGTTGATCTGAATATTTTCCATTGCACATTACAGAACACAGAATGAGAGGGAAGTCTGAATGAGAGTCCCAATGCTGCCTCTGCAATAGTCAAACTGTAGTCCTGTGTGTTGTTCAGGTTAATGCGTGAAGCATACATTCGAAATGTGGTTTTGTGTTGACAAAAAAAGTAGCGAGTGCTAGCCACTGTAAAACCCTGTTGCAGTGAGAAATGCTGCATCATTGTTGGACGACGAAAAGAAAAAAGGCCTGCATCCCTGCTTTCCCATTGCATATTCCACTGTGTGCCATGCCTCAACGCCTGGCTGTACCTGACAGCTTCCAATTATATTTTCACACCTCTCTTAATGTTCCTAGGAGACGCCTCGCAGCTCCTCTCACCACACTCGCCTTGTCCTCTCCCCCTAGCAATTTGACACACCAGTCCATGTGCATTATGTTATCGGGTGTTCGCTGAGCTGCTCTGTCTCCTCTGACGGGCTGAGAAACGGTGGTTATCCTGCTAATTAGAATTGCCAGTTCTAATGGTTTCCAAGGGTCTACTCAATGTTCAAATGTTCATCTGATTAGAGACCTGGCATAAAACAGCGAGTAATTCAATTAATTGAGGAATTTCAATAAACCATCAACATGCCAGTTTCTCTCTTAGTGCTGTGTCTGTGTGTGTGTGTGTGTGTGTATATATATATATATATATATATATATATATATATATATATATATAGACACACACACACACACACAGACAGACACAAA
>JAUZSU010013378.1:0-11044 GCA_034780255.1 Parotocinclus maculicauda
CAGTCGCAGGGCTACGGACAAACACAACAACGGAGCTACTGCAAAAAGACAACGACACTCCAAACACGCTTACATGCATCCACGAACAACGCTACACCTATACACTAAAAGGAAGGGGAAAGGAGAGGGGGAAAGGTGAGCGGAGAACGGGAGGAAAAACCAAAACGCTATACACTAAACACAGCACTATCGATATCAAACACTCACACACTCACCCAACGCTGAAACAAACACTGACTAGAGAGACGTTCGAAAAAGCAGTCCAAACAGATCACGTAGATCGCGCTCAGTATGAGTTACTAACAGCAAAACAGTACTTCGCACTCGCACAGCGGAAACGGAAGCCTTATGAAGGGAGAGTGAGAAGTAGGAAACAACAAGCCGCACCTGGTGACAATGAAACTCGCGCTAATCAGTAAACGGGGCTGGGAGAGCGCGAGAGCGAGAGAGAGTCACGAACGGGATTTCTCATTATTATGATTGTTATTATTATATATATTATATATATAATTGGTGGTTTATTATTTATTATAATTATTATTTATTTCTTCTCTATTAAGAACACCAGAAGATTCCATCAAGAGATAAACCAAAGTCTTTCAGACAATGAATTAATGAATGTTTCGATGCTTTTGTTTGAAAAGATGTAATCAGGGTCGTGGGAAGGCCTGTGCAAGAGAGGAACACCCTAGACAGGGCACATACACTCACACACACATTCACACACAAAGGCCACTTTAGAGGCACCAATTAACCTAACAAGCATGTATTTGGAAACCATAGTACCCAGAGAAACCCCACTCAAGCATAAGAAACAAAAATGTTCAGTATCAACCTGTCCTGCCGCAAGTACATGTAGTAAGAATATGCTGGGTGTAGTTCACTTTAAAGCCATTACGTGTCAATAATTGGAAATAAAACTTTGTAGAAATCAGTGTATGTATGTATCTCGGTCAGTCCATTGAAATCTGCAGACATCCAAATGCCACTGATAGCATCGTGGGTATGTAATTAGTATTTTGTTGGTTTTATACAATTGTGAATTGTTATTATATGGATATGTTGCATTTTGGTATCTATCATGCTGGGTGTAGATTGGGTTGCCATTTTGACAATACAGCTAGGTATTGGGAACTTATGTTGTTGTATTTGCAATTATATAGTTACAGTGGACCCAAGCAGTTATTTCAGATAGTTGTTTAATTAGTACATGTTAAATGTGAATATAATGTTAAATATTTTTTCCTCTGTATGTTTAGTTTCACCTTTCCTTGAATGTCAATAAACCTGTGGACAAGGGCCAAGTGTCTTCAGAGGCTTGATGTTAGGAGAGCGTTTATTTGCCTGTCAAGATATATTCAGCGCATATACCGAAGACAGAACAATGGACTTTATAATGAATTGAATAAAGGCATGTAATTTTCTGAATGATTTTGTTCTTCTAGGTGTGGTCATTTAGATAGATGAGAGATGGTGTCTGGTGTTATCCACAATTCGACTTACGATCCAAGTTGTGTGTCAAGGACCTTGCTCAAAGTCCTCAGACTTGAACTGTCAACAATTAGGGCAATATTCCAATACTTTAACTTCTCTGTCATAGAGAACAGCCCCATGACATTTAGCAAATACCCACATGAAAGCAACTTACAACTGATACAATCCAAGCAACTGACAGTGCCAGCTCTGACCTGAAGAACAGGAAACCTTTGATGAACTGACCAAACTCTTAACCGCTGCACTACCACTGATGTGAACTGTTGGTATAAATTCTTCCTGTTTTAGCAACAGTTCCCCAGTGCACAAAACAAGAAATGGTTTGTTGTGAAAGAAATTGGCCTGCATATCGCCTCGTCCTCGTTTAACGATGTACTATAGGATGAAATGCAACACCCACTGCAAGCAAGGCCTTAATACCCTATACTGACATCAATAATGCTCTTGTGGCTGAATTGAAATGAATCCTGAGTCAGGTTCCAAAATTCGGTGGAAAGCCTTCCCTGAAGAGTGAAGGCTGGTTGTTATAGCAACAAAAATGGACCAAATTCACACAAATGCTCAAGATTTAGGAATGGGACATATATGTAGTATAAATGTAAAGTTCAGGTGTCTGTATACTTTAGTAATATGGAGGGTGAGCAGTCCAACGCCTAGTCAGCTGTTTATAAAATGCTTACAAATGATTGTTTAAACCCATGCTTTATCTTTTGCTGTTAAAATTTGTTACTAAAAAAAACTGACATGATCTGGATCTTTTAGACTTGGCTTCAGGAGCTCAGCATATCCTGTATGTATTGCACATTGTTCCATGACTTTCAAAGCAATATGATGCTGATTAAATCTCGACTGCTTACTCACTTATCCAGTATTTTTAGAAATCCGGAAACACACCGTAGAGAAAATGTATCTAGTGCAGAAACAATTTATTTATAAAGGTTCAATTCGGATTTAGAGCACATTATTATGGATGTTGCTCTCTACTTATACAACTAGATAGTTCAGCTTTTGGCAGTGCAGCCTATGATAGGTTCACGCATTGTGTCTGTATTTGTGAGAGGCATTCGCCTGGCTTAGATCTCACCTGACAGCCTGCCACACTTTATAAGCATAAATGAGCAATTCTGTGATCTAAAGAAAGAAAACTATGGAGAGTCACTGTGCAGCCTTCTGAAGCTAGGCACTAAATCATCCCTGTTATGATGATGCACAGTATATGTTTACGCTTGGCCAAAAGATTAGAATATAATACAATATAGGGAGTGTCTATTTTCTACTAACCTTGTCTTACTTGGCATTAATAAAGACAATTGGAAACCTGATCAAATTATTGCTCGGAATATATTTTGACGATTTGCTACAGAAAGGATGTGACTACATGGCCAAAAAACAGGCAGGACAAGGGCAAAAATGACAGCTTTGTGTGGCCTTCCTGTCCATGGAAGTTACAGTGTCAGCGGGTGTGGTCTCTGGAACTGTACCGATGATAATGGGCAACAGGTACTGCAAAGTGTATGGTCTCTGTGACCTCAGGAACCACTGAGGCGGTGGGTATGGTCACCGGAAACCCGACGACAAGTTGAGCCTCTGAAACTGCAGCAATGGCAAAAATGGACACTTGTTTTGGCAGTAGTACCGGCACTGTGGGCAGCTTCCAAAACTGAAGCGGCAGCAATGGCAACCCCAGGAACTGGCAGAAAACAAACTCCAAAACTGCAGAGGCAGCTCAATTTTTTTCCGTCTTTATACTTTAACCATTATTAAACAGATTGGTTGCCTGACATAATTCCAGGGTCAGTTTAACTGCTCCAGTTACCTCTCTGGTGTGGGCCAAAGCACCGGCAAGTCAAAAAAAAGCTCTCGAGCACACACTCAGAAAACTTTAGTCTCAGTCTCTCTCTCCTTGTCCTAGGAGAACATGTGTCTGGAGTGGCTGTCATGCTAGCCCTCGACAAGTTCCCTGGGTAAACATCGAGACATATGCCAAGGACGCCCACCCCACTGAGAGCGGCAGCTGGCCATCTTGCAAAGCATCCAGCGTTTATTCCCCAAATGCAATGTTCATACCGGGAGCACGTACTGCAAAAAGACCAAATCTGATTTGTGTGTTTGGACTGTAGCCACTTTTACTGGCTTATTCAGATTGGTTGCCATTGGTGACAATGCAGACGTGTCAGCGCTGAGTAGTGTGGAGCAAGAGGAAAAGAGACAGTTACCAGTATTAACCGGGAGTATCCACAAAGCATTTATATGAATACATTGTTTAGTCACAGTTAGGAACTTTATTTGTTCCACTTTTACTTTGTGCATATGCAGTACTTAGTTTTATTTGGACTGCAACTGTTGCACAGATGACAGAGTTCATGGATGTTTATGGAGTTAATTTTGTGCCATATCTTTTATACATAGATATGCTTGTCTTCCACACACACACACACACACACACAAACTTTGCCAGTCTTAGCTTCCATTTTCTTATTTTCTCCAATTTTGCTGAAAGGGTCTGTTACTTGTGGAACCTCTGCTTTGATTCGGCCTACTTCTTTTGCTTTTGTGTTTCTTCCCCACATTTTCTTGGGGATGGGTTTTAAAACTCTCTACTGGTCTAAAACATACTCTAATAGTTGGAGTGACATGTACTTTTATAGAAAGGCAGTGGAATCAAATAAACTGGCAGCTCAGTGTAGATATGTATAATATATACAAACAGGCTCATTCAGAGACATTTTTGCCACATCTATTGTTTATGTACAGCCAAATGAACAGTTCAATTACAACACACTAGCTCATAGCATAAAGTAAACACCATTCTAGCTACTTAATCTTATATAGATATTACAAAAAATTTTAGCTAAACAAATGCAGTTGTTTTAGTCTTTTAATACACCCCCGCTGGGTTTTTATTCATCCACATTCTCTGTAGTCATATTTTCAAAACTGTGACTTCTTTTCAAAGTCAAATGTCCATTTCTGAATACCGTAGCTCACAGTATGTGTGGCCAGGTTTCAAAGCACATGTGCACGAATTCTGCCTTCAGTAAAAATGTGACAATACTCAAACTTAAAAGATGGAGGCTGAAGCAAAGCAAAGACTCCAGCAGCAACCAACCCTTTGAGCAAAAGAGGAAGGAATAATAGCAAGATATATTGCTCGTGCAATATAACACCCACACTGAGACAATTCATAGACACCACATGGCCTAAATAATGCATTTGCAATGACACCTGAATATCACACCTGTGGAGAAATTACAAACTTCACACAGGCAGTGGTCAGGCAAAAACGGATGTCTCCCACACTGCCCTATATGGCATTTTACATACCTTCTTTTTGTTTTTGTACTTAATTATCTAAGCGAGGCATAGAAGTAATATATGCCAGCTCACCATAGAAACCCGGGTTCGAGTCCCAGTCAAGTCGAACATCACAGGTTTGAGGGATGGAGATTGCTTGGGGAAATGTTAAAACAGTCAACCCGACTGAGATGAAATCCGGCATCGTTTCCAGCTCGTGCAACATTCAAGTGATCAGGTCATGCACACTACAAAGTGGTAAAAAATGATTAATGGACTAATTAGGCCTCTTAAATGAGACATGAAATGAAAAACAGCACTAGGATTTCATACAGGGGGTGTAATGGTATGGCACTATTGTTGCAGTCTTCTCATTATTATGGTATGTAGTTAACATTTGTGCTGGCTTGCTGCTGTTGTACTGTGGGGTCTCGAACGCGTTCCTCTGTCTGAACGACATGTATTATGTGGTGCTTCGTGCAGCTTAACACAACAGCACACAGTGCTAGCAGCATTTAAAAGCTTTTGGTAGAGATAAGATTCTCTCTGTTCTGGTCCCTCAGGTCTCTGTTTGTACATGCAGCTGTATAGAGACTGCATCGTCTGAGGCTTTCTGCCCTGCAGCCCTATGCCAAAAAGCAAGACTACACTAATGGTAGGATAGTTACTAAAGTAAAACAGAGAAGACTTTGTGTGTTTTTGGCTTGTTTTTTAATAGAAAAATAGTTATGTGCATTTTCTAATATGTTTATACAAAATATCCTTTACAGCTTTAGGATAAATATCCAGATAACTCATTTTCCAGCATTGTGTGCTGTTCTGTCAAGACAAATAGCTGCAAAAGAACCATGAATTCTGTGCTTGACTGAGCTTAAAGGATTGCAAAACAAGACTGACTATTTTAGTAGTTACCTAGGGGGGCATGATGGTGCATGAACTATCATGACAAGCTCAAAAACATGCACGTTTAGACTATTTTTATATAAAAAAACAACTTTGCTACAGTGATGTGTAAATGGTCCTGAAACCATTAGAATGTTCCATACTTATGGATACATACATTATTAAACAGAACACAATAAAACAAATAAGCCAACGTATTATACTGTGGGAAATGATTCAAAATTTCAGAAGTATGTAGACCTTTGCTTTCAGTATGATCCCTTTGTGCAGCAGTAACTTCAACTTAAAATTTATGATAATTGTTGATCAGCCATCAGCCAAAAACGTCTAGCCCATTCTTCCATGATGCAAACTTTTACCTCTGGGGTGTTGGTGGGATTTTTCACACGAACTGATTACTTCAGGTTCTTCAACAACATTTATTTTGGAATAAGGTCAGGTGATTTAAAATCATTAACTTTATTGTTGACCATTCTTCGGGAGAATGACTTGTGTGTTTAGGGTTGTCTTGCTGCACGTTCCACTTTCCACTGAAATTAATTCAATGGATTTTTTGGATTTAGAATTTGGAAATTTGCAGGTATAATTCACAATGAAGGCAAGCTGTCCTGGGACAGATGCAGCAAAACAGGCTCAAAGCGTGATACGACCACCAGCATATTTCACAGATGGGATAAGGTTCTTGTGATTTTATTTTTTTATATCTAACACTTCTTTTTTTTTTATATTTTATTTTTTCCATGAGGGGAACAATATCGAATACAAAAGAAAACATATTCAGCAAACAGTCACAATTCAACAATATCCAATATCTGATTATACTGAAGTAAACGCTTTAAGAGAAAATAAAAATATAAATGACACACTCAGACTGTAAGTATCCCACCCCCACTTTTTGTAGTTTTTATTCTTCAGAACCCCCCGATTATTCCCCGTACATCTAACACTTCTTAATTAAACCAAAACGTTTTACGTTGGTCTCATCTTTCCACAAAACATAATTCTAGTTGGTCCTAATGACATTTAAAAAACTGCAAATGGGCAGCAATGCTCTTTTAGTAGACCTTTAGTTGAAGTTATCCTTGGGCTCTTTGTATGCCTTTGTTTATTTTAGAAGATATGTGTAATATACAGTGCCCAGCCCCAACACTGAACAGCACTTTGACTTAGGAGATTCTGACAATGTAGAAAATTTAGAAATCACACATTGATTGTTGTATCCGTGAATCACACACTAACGCACCGCCACCACAAGAGTATCACTGCAGCAATGAGAATGATCCACCATTGTCCAATCTGTGGTGTTCCTGTTGCGTTCCTTACCATTAGAGAGCAGAAAAAAGAGGACTAACTTGTTTAAAAAAACAGATGGACTACAGTCTGTAATTACAGAACTACAAAGTACAGTTTTCACTAAAACTGAAATAAAAAATAAGAGCAATACAAACTGAACAATGTAGAACATAAGAACGTTTGAACAGTACCTTCATATACACCTGATGCCTGTACAGTTTCTTCTGTACAATCCAATTTGCAAATCTGTACTAATTATTATTAAATTAATATTGCATTGTGTGGGATTGTATTCTTTTAAAATTTTAATTCTATTATGTTTTCAAAGGCACCATTAAAATCACTCACGGCACACTATATCCGATTAAAGGGACAAATATACCAGACAATGACATTCCCCCACTGAGAGGACAGTAACTACAGCACACTCACATCATCAATCAGAAAGATACCACTCTATGAAGTCCACAGCTGAGGAAATGGGAATTGAGACACAGTGCTCTGCATTAATTAACCTTATAACACTAACAAGGGCAGTCACTTTAGTAATCTGGATTCAAGCACTATTCACTAGGAAAAGAACAGGTTCAGAGGTTAGAATGCGACAAGAAAAGGATTTTAAAATGAGATTAGCTCTCTAATAAATACTTTACTCATATAAATCACAGACAAACTTTGAATCAAGCTTTAGTTGCTTAAAATGTTAGCTTTAAAAACATTATGCAGAATTTGTTTAGCAATATTATGTAGGATCACATTGTTGATATACTGCTTACAAAAATAAGGGAATACTTTATCAATGGATATTTCATTATATATGTATGTGTACAGTCGATTCCGGTTAATTCCACATCGGGACACGGTCATATTGGTCCTAATAACCCGCTGGTCCGATAGAACATGCCCTATGTTACAAGACGGGATGTGCTATGTAACATATTAAATGTGTATTAAACCTTTATTGTGTGATTTACACGTATAGTGAACGTACAAACAAGAACTACTGTTACTTACGAACTTTGTTTATTAAAAAATAAATTTGTCGGCAGGTTTTTCAAAACGATCTACAACACAATGTATAGGTACTCAGCATGCGAAGCATAATACTGTAAAAAACGAGTTCTTACTAAATTCCAGCAACATTTGAAGAACTTGTCCAGTGTGATCTGACGCGGAAAGTGCTGGGCGTGTTTACCTCCTGCTGGTTTTGCTCTCGTCAACACAACTTCCTCCCATAAATTGCTGATCCGCTTTGTATCCACTAGGTGGCGACTTGTGTTCTTTGGTTCGATTAAGCGGAATTTTGGTCCAAATAAGCAAATAACATTACACTGATATAATAGGATTTGTTTCGGTACTTTAGGATTTGGTCCAAATAAGCAGCTGGTCCCATTAATCGGTGGTCCAATTAACGGTATTCGTGTGTCTGTGTGTGTGTGTATATATACATAAACACACTATATTGCCAAAATTATTTGCACACTCATCCCAATTATCTTTCAATTTTATTTTTATTTATATAGGGCTTTTTACAGAAGTGCATTGTCTTAAAGCCGCTTTACAATATTCTTAATAGGCCAATCCCAAGTTTAGCAAGCCTAGGGCGACAGTGGCAAGGAAAAACTCCCTAAAAGTGGTAGGAAGAAACCTCGTTAGGACCAAGACTTAACAGGGGACCCATCCTCCATGGGTGGCCTTGATATTAAATAAATAAATACTTAAAAGTATATTAAATTATAGCAAAATTAGGTAAATAATTTAAATCAATACTGAATTAATAATAAAATTTAAATTCGTAATAAATAAATGAACTTAATTATAAAACAAAATAGATTATAAAATTTGTCCTTAGTCAGAGGTCCTTGAAGGCACATCGTCTTCTAATGTCCAACCGATGGAGGGAGTTACTGCTCTCTGGTGGGCTCCGCTTCCGCCGATGGAGACGACATTAGAGCGATGCCGAGCCATTATCCATTACTGATGTCTTGTGCAGCATGAAAACTCCGGCAGCACGAACTATGGCAGCATAACTAAAGGGAGAAAACCAGAAGTTAACACAGCCAAGAGGCAAGAGCCAACCTGAGCCATGTGTCATGTTCTAAATCTAACTAAAAGTCTGAATAAATAAGAATGTTTTTAGCCTAGACTTAAAGATTTGGAGAGTGTCTGCATCTCTAAAGTAGGAAGTTTATTTCATGCAGTGACTTTTTAAATTCTAGATACTGAAAGAAGTAGACAAGCTGGAGATCGCTGAGATAATGTGGGGCCAGACCATGTAGAGCTTTATATGTTACAAGAAGTATTTTATAATGAATGTGAAATTTAACTGGTAATTAGTGTAGAGACGACAGAACAGGACTGATATGATCAAATTTTCTCGTTCTAGTTAGCACTCGAGCTGCTGCATTCTGCACTAGTTAAAGTTTATTTAGAAATTTACTAGAACATCCAGCGAGTAAAGCGTTACAGTAATCCAGTCTCGAGGTTATAAATGCATGAACTAGTTTCTCAGCATCTTGAAAGGAAAGGATATTTCTAAGTTTAGCAATGTTACGCAAATTCTTGTGATGTTGTTAATGTGCACGTCAAGGGAGAGATCTGAATCAAATGTAACACCTAAGTTTGTTACAGTTGGACTGGGCGTTACCGAACAGCTGTCCAGGTTTAGAATAGATGCAGCCAGCCGGTCTTTCGCAATCTTGGGTCCAACTAATAAAACCTCAGTTTTATCTGAGTTAAGTAAAAGGAAATTAAACGACATCGAATTTTGTACTTCCTTAACACAATTCTCTATTTTACTGATTGTAAGGCCGTCATTTGGATCAGCTGATATGTACAGCTGTGTATCATCTGCATAGCAGTGAAAACTAATACCATGCTTACCAATAATTGAGCCTAAAGGTAGCATGTACAGGGAGAATAACAGTGGGCCAAGCACAGACCCCTGAGGGACACCGTACTTTACTTTTGAGAGCTTAGAGCGTTGATTATTTACAAAAACAAACTGGTACTGGTCGGCCAGATAGGATTTAAACCAGGAAAGTGCCAGTCCCTTAATACAGTGGCTTGCGAAAGTATTCATCCCCCTTGAACTTTTCAATCTTTTGCCACATTTCAGGCTTTAAACACAAAGATATCAAATTCTAATTTTTTGTGAAGAAGCTTTTCCCCCCGAATATGTTTGACTTTAGCAGAAGCAACTATATCCAGGGTTGAGCGAAAGACACATTCTAATTAGGTGGTTGCAGCCTCAAGATGATCAGGCTCTGTAAGAGTGTGCTTTAGGAATAATCTTGCAACATCTTCTGTCCTGATAAGGTAGGATTCTGACTTGATATTATCTGCTGATTCTGTTTGTGTGGTTGTTTCTGGTTGTCTTGTTAGTTTTACTGTTTACCATTGTGTTCTCAGGTGTAGTATCAGTCTACCCTAAGGTGTGATTTGTGGGCAGGGTTTAGAATTATATACTGAAGGCTGTTTGCGCGATTCTGTGAGTCCACTGTCTTTCTTTTTCTTTTGTGAGTTTTAAAAAGTTTCTGCAACTATGTGTCTGCAACCCATCTCCGTTATCATCTCCCAAAGACCAAGGACCAACTACTATCCTTCCAGAGGCCGTTCTGCCAGTAACCTCATCTACCCTTCTCTGCTGTCTCATTCTCAATCAGCAGTGGTGGGTGGGTTATGGAACTGCCAATCTGCAGTGAACAAGGCTGATTTTATACCAGCCTTGGCTTCCCACTACTCCCTGGACTTCCTGGCACTGACTGAGACTTGGATATCTCCCCAGAACTTATCCACATTAGCTGCTCTATCCTCTGCCTATGCTTTCTCTCATAGTCCACGGGAGACTGGCAGGGGAGGTGGCACAGGTTTGTTATTGTCAAGGAAGTGGTGCTTCACACCTTTCTCCCTGGCACATTTAAACATATCATCGTTCGAATTCCATGCAGTTTCTATCACCTCTCCTTTTAATCATCTCATTGTTGTTATCTACCGCCCCCCAGGTTCTCTAGGTGATTTCCTGGAAGAACTGGACATGCTACTAAGCATTCTGCCCACT
>JAUZSU010013389.1:0-11044 GCA_034780255.1 Parotocinclus maculicauda
GAGGCCTGTATTAGACATGAATGGGAGAGCATTCCTATTTCTAAACTTGAGAAACTGGTCTCCTCTGTCCCAAGACGCCTGTTGAGTGTTGTAAGAAGAATGGGGGATGCCACACAGTGGTAAAAATGGCCTTGTCCCAACTTTTTGGGGATTTGTTGACACCATGAAATTAGGAAACAACATATTTTTTCCTTAAAATGATACATTCTCTCAGTTTAAACTTTTGATCTGTGATTTGTGGTTTATTCTGAATAAAATAGTAGATGTTGGCGCCTCCACATCATTGCATTCAGTTTTTATTCACAATTGGTTTAGTGTCCAACTTTTTTGGAATCCGGTTTGTAGTAACCCTTCATCTTCCTTATTTCTGACTGCAGCATCCTCGGCAAGTAAACATTTGTAGAATTGTGTGATACTCTTCTTGCTGTAATATCAGGGACTGTGGTAGCCTAGCGGTTAAGGTACTGGACTCTGGACTAGAAGGTCCAGGGTTCAAATCCCAACTCTGCAAAGCTGCCACAGTTGGGTCCTTGAGCAACGCCCTTAACCCACAATTGCTTAAATTGTAAGACTGTATCAGTTGTAAGTCGCTCTGGATAAGGGCCTCTGCTAAATGCTGAAAATAGAAATGTAAATCAGTGGAACATAAGTATTGTATCTAGAAAACAGCACTTCATGACTAAAATCAGAAGTGTATTTGGCTTAAAAAAGGCATCCTGTCATATATACATAAGATTTAAGAGACCTGCATATACTGTTTATTCTGTTCTCTGCATAAAAATGACCTTGCAAGGTCATCCGATGCTTGACAGAGCACTGGGGGAAATTATTATCTTATGTGTGCTATCAGAAAATTGCATATAGTTGCTTATCTCTGACCTTTTCACAGTCATTTATGACTGCTACCTGAGTAGCTTAATTGCCGTTGCTGCAAAATATGTGAATATATTTTATAAGGTTGCCCCCAAATATTTCTCTCTCTCTCTCGCTCTCTCACTCTCACTCTTTCTCTCTCTCTTTCTCTCTCCCTCTCTCTCACCCTCTCTCTCACCCTTTCTCACCCCCCTCTCTTTCTCTTTCTTTTCCTCTCTCTCTTTAAACCCCTGGGGTTTGCCTGCATTGATTGTGTAATATCCCACAGTTCCTGCTGAACGCTGGGGCTCCGTCCCCTCTCGTGTCTGTAGGGCAGGCAGTAATCCATCTACATGGGGTGGCCATGACATTTACCCAGGAAATTAAAAAAATTTATAAAGTCTTAATCAAAGAGCTAGATGTGCCTTGTCCTCACACAGGTGCAGCAGAAATAGGAAGAAGTGCATGAGTACGAAAAAGAAAAGCAGAGAGATGTTCGGATCAAAAGAATCTATCTACAATTCTTCCCTCAACATTGAAGTGTATATGCTTGACATAGTTTTTGTAATGAACATGAAACACAGTTCGGATTTTTTAAACCATTCCTAATCAGTGGATTCTGAACACTGAATCTGGGAATGTGTTTTAAAAATCTGATTGTAGTCCATGTCATGGACCGTGATATCAATCCATAATTAATATCCACTACCTGTGTCCCCCTTTGCTGCTGCAACATCCTTCACTCTTCTGACAAGGCTGTCCACTAGATGTTGCAACACGACCGTGAGGTTGGGCACTGATGTTGGACAGTAAACCCATCAATGCTCAGAGGTGTCTCATGGAGTTGACATACTGTATCTCCATAAATCTCAAAAGAGACTGCTGAGATCAGTGAGGCATCTTTGTGAGGCAAGCAAACAGGACCTAGAGGTTAAGGCTGGTCGTTAATATTAACCTCTTAGGCCCAGATGAATTTCTGGAATATTGCTTCAGAAACAACACACACTAAACAAATCAGAAAAAGCGTTGAAAGTTCTAGATTTATAATCTTTAGGTCAGTGGTTATAATAGGTTAAATTGTATATAACACCTTGCACAGACTCAAGGTTGAGGTACAACAACAAAGCAAGTAAATAAAATAAATTATTAATGAAACTCAGATAGGCAGCATATTGGTATTATGTGGGAGGTCTTGAGGTCTGGAGCGTCAGATTTGTGCATTATCTGAGGCCTGTCTCACGGTGTACAATTTTGTATCAGGGATGGTGAGAATGTCAGAATGTCAGCTCTGAGGAGCTACGTAAGTTGGCTGGTGTGTAGGGGAGAAGGATTTCAGATAAGTAAAAAGGTATGCGTACATGAAGTGCCTTCTTATGATAGTGAGACTTTTGAATTACATATGGGCAAAGGGATTAAGGTCTTAACTTTAAAGCTGTGTCAAACAAGTCACGGAGGTAGAGGAACATTTCAAATGTGATTGTTTCGAGCTCCAGCTCTTCCATTCAATTAGCCTCACGTTCTACTTTTTCCTAAACATCCTTACATTGAAAAAATACACAGCACCAGTATTCTCACTAGGTCCCTACAGGTCAAATATGAGCCCAACAGAGTAGAACTTTTATAACCTTTAGACAATATTTGACTAACTTTGATAAGTTTTCAGCCCTAGTCTCTGTAATTGTCTGCTCAGCTGTTTCGCTCTTATCAATAATTACGAAGCAAAATACATCACATGGTTTGCGTTTCCTTGATGAGTGGTAATCCCTCCTTAATATTTCATTTTGCATCTCCCAGAATCCCAGCTGGGTCCTAACATGATGACTGACAGGCAGCAGTCTCTGAGCTGTAACCATGGCAACACCTGGTCGCTCCTGGACTGCAAGTCTCTAATTGAAATTCACTCAGATGGATCTGAATTAGAATAAGAAAGACTGAAATGGATTATAAATTGTGTTTGGGGGTTGGTGAGAAAGCTGTTAAATTAGTTTTTCATAAAGAAGAAAGTTTTTAGGTTGGTGTGTGTGTGTGTGTGTATGTGGGATTGAGAGTGAGTGAGAGAGAGAGAGAGAGAGAGAAAGAGAGAGAGAGTAAAAATCAAGGTTGTCAGTGGAGTCAGTAATGACAGATGAGTACATGAAAGTTTTTTTGTCGAGACAGTAAAGTGTTCTAGTTGTGATTGGTGTTACTTACTGACATGGGGCAATCTGGGTGATGCTGTAAGAGTATATGTCATGTGTGGGTGCTTTTATATGACCACAAAGTAAGGCATAAATATTAATAGATGTTAATGTTCCTAGTCAGAGAATAGTGCATGCTGGTTAACCCAGGAGCATAGACCACAGGATTTATCCGCCCTCCAGTACTGCTGTTCCGGATTAAAACTTCCTGAACTTCCGAACTTCCTGCTCTCTCTCTCTCCTTCTTTCTCTCTCTCTCTCTCTCTCTCTCTTTCGCACACAAATGCACTCCCATGCACACGCACACACACACGCACGCACACACACACACACACACACACACACACATTCACAGAGGGAGGGAGAGCGAGAGACAGAGAATGGATAGAGCATATTTCCATTAGCTTCTGTATTACTATGGCTAAATCATGTTTACCTAAACTAAATCCACATAAACCATCAACATTTTTGGCTCACATTAAAAATGATGCATTAAAAATAAAAAGTGACAAAATACGTACCCTTTGACACGTGAAAATTCACACGTGCATTTGTACTGCTGTCTTTGTAAGATATACCCACTGGTTTGTGTAATAACATAAGTAAGATCCTTAACCTTTTTCTTTTTGGAGATATTCTGTCTATTTGTGTCTTCCAATTTCTTTCATCAGCATGAGTAGGATCAGAGAACATGGAATAAAATATGTTGAGATTCATGACGAAGGAGGCTAGCTCTCAAAAGTTAAGTGCAAGTTGTTGTTTATATGAAATTTTGTAGAACTCTCTAGAGGAACAGAGTGTATTTTGTGCATGTGTGTGCAGGCATGAGAGAGTAACTTTAGGTGGCTTGAAGAGACATTTCAGAATGACTTGTCTCAAGGACTCCCACCAAGAGTCAAGACCCAAAATGCACTTCTCAAAGGTGCCCTTTAAAGCAAAATAAACACAGTGATGCTTCGCAAATGAGCAACAAGGCATGGAAGGTTTCTAAAAATATCATCTATAAGAGGAGAGGGAGTTGAAAAAAAGAATGAGGACAAGAAGCACCCTATTGTTGGTGCACAGACCAGTACAGATGACAGCGTGTCCTTGTGTCTGTGTGTTTATGTGCTTTCTAGCTGAAATGTCACTAAGCCTTTAGTGTTGTAGCATGAGGTGTGTGAGCTGAGTATATGTCCACTGGAGCTCAATGATACTGCATGGGGTGCTTGGCATATATGCCGTATTCCCTGGTTGGCATTTCTAAGGGGCTGGCACATTCATTGCCATGGAGGCTTGATATTCAAGACATCCACAG
The DNA here is from genome assembly GCA_034780255.1 of Parotocinclus maculicauda. NCBI lineage: Eukaryota > Metazoa > Chordata > Actinopteri > Siluriformes > Loricariidae > Parotocinclus > Parotocinclus maculicauda. The sequence goes on from JAUZSU010013389.1 coordinate 4,327, forward strand.
GGAAGCAGATACCGGGCTGAGTTTGTGCAGCAGTGGGGTGCAGAGCTGAGCAGGTGTGGGTGTAGAAGGGTGGTGAGATCAAGAGATTTGGGAAGGAAGTCAGATGGGATGATGTGTGTCTTTGTGTGTGTTCTGACACATGGGGATGAGACCCAGGATCGGAACTGAACATTCAGTCCTACCACATATACCCTGCCTGGACACAGATGTGCTAAGGACGGGGGGTAGAAGTGGGAGTGGAAAGTCAGTGATACAGCTAGTAGGGGCAAATAAATAGATGTGAGTGACACCTGCAATTTATTTCATAATAATCTTTGTCAGGAACATGACAGTTTTTATAATATCCAGTGTTTTCCAGTAGAATATTCAGTTTAATGTTTATGTGTGTGATATATCCCTCTAGGAGGGAGGGAGCTAATGAAAACTGTTGTTTGCACAGTTTGAGTATATTTCAGGATGGTCATCTTTTCCCAAGAAAGGGAATGCTCAAGGTGTCTTAAGAATCTAAGATGTTCTAAGAATACAATCCCTAATTTCCCTGATTTAGAAAGCATAAATAAGATCAGCATGCCATGCAGAACAACTGTATACCACAGCACTGACCTGGGCATTATGCCTCTTTGGCACTGCCAAAAAAGGGAAGCCATTCATTTCCAGATTACTAGTCGTATTTGGGGCACACACAAAATTTAGCGGGGCACAGCTGTTCCTCTCTGTTCCCCTCTGTAGGGGCACAGCTGTGTATAAAAAACAGATCTAAACAGATTGTTTGAGTGATTTAACAGTAAAGTGCGAATTTCTCTGTCATGGATGCAAATTTAAAAACAAATTAACACTAAATACTTTTTGTTTGTGCTAATGTAACTCATGTCTTTGCTGGTTTACAGAATGGTCTAATTGTACTTTTGGTAGGTTATAGGTATAAGTGGCCAAAACATCTAGCTATGAGCTATCTTTACCTTGCCTGCAATATGTCCATTACTGCATGCAAGAAACTGGCTGTGATTTAAAGCGTTACTTGCTGAAGCTATTGAAACAATTCTAGGGCATTAAGGAAAATGTAGTGAATTTGAGTGGCATCTCCTGTAATCCAGTTCAGCAATCCAGCATAACATTGACTTTATAATGCCTTTATTTTAGTGGGACACTCACTTTACATGTGTACATGTACATGTGGGTCTGATGAAACCACTTGCACACATCCAAACTCCAAAATCCAGAATAATAAAATCTGCAAGACTATGTAAGTAATGTGACCTTCTAGTATATCTCATGTACAAGGATTACCTTCCTAACCACAATATATTAACTACCATCTGGAACGCCAAAATAGTCTGTTTAGGAACAAAATTACTTTTTTTTCTACTGCTTCTATACCTCTTTTAAACCACATTTACCATTGCTCATCACCTCCACCACTTTGCTCCTCATTTCTTAGCCACTTCCAACCTAAAATCGATAAACTCCATTACCTGCTTCAGTCTCTTCATATACCCCCTTCCCCAACAAAGCAACAGAGCAGCAATCCCTTTTGATCTCTACTCATCACTCTTCACAAAGTCCACCACCTGCTTACTTGTTCCTGTCCCTATTACTAATTATAAACGTGGTACTCCTCTCAACAGATTGGTTCAGCCCAACTACAAATACTAAACTCCAACCTCCTATTTAAACCATATCAGTATGATTTTTCTTGTCTTTGTCAGACTGTCCTCCAGTACTCAAAAGGCACTACATTTCTCTATATATTATCAAAAGACAAGAATGCATTTCTTTCAAATACTACCTGTGCAACTTTGCTTCATTTTTACATGGAGGTTCTCATAGATCTTGTCAGGAGTCCTACCTCGCGCTGCCGTGCGAATTGCCGTCCTCGTCGTGTGCAGTTACAGTGCAATCGGTGAGGCGGTTTATATGCCGTGTGCGATTGGCGACGTGATTACAAACACCTGGAGGCTCCGTTACTCCGTTACTCTTAGTCTTGTTTGGCGTCACGTCGTCACACGACGTACGTGGTGTCTCTCGTTCGCGACGCATCACGTAGACGCCAGCGATCGCTACTTTCATTACGTCCATTTCTACGATAGTGGGTGACATCCCGGGGCGTTTAAAGCTGATGGATGTGTACGGGGGAAACCTCTGAGGTGTTTTAGCTTTGTAGGGACGTATCAGGGTTTTCAGAGGCTTTGCCTCACTCCTCCGCACCGCTTAGCAATACTCCATTCGGCTGGCTGCTCCGTTTGGGACGCGCCTGGACGGCTTCTTCAGCACTTTTAGCGCACTCACGCTTGGGCTCACCCCCTGGCGTTTCGGAGCTCCTCTGTGCCACGCGATCTGGGAAGCATCCCTAATCGGTGCTTTATCGTGCTCACTGCACGTCTGCTCTCTGGCGCTTCGGGCGCCTTACGCGATCTTTTCGCGCTCTAGCCAGATGTAGATGTTGCTCTTGTTTGGGACGCAACACAGCTGCGTGCCTTTTCCCCTTTTTGGTTTTTCTATTTTGTAGAGCCTTTTGCCTTTTGCCTTTTGTTTATTTCCCCGTTCTTATTATACATCATGGGGTTCTTTCATTCCCGCATCCTTGGGTCCTAACACATATCATAACAGAGCGATGTGACCTTAAAGAGGCTCACTAAACGCTTCGCCCAAGCCACGGTGGCCGGTGCCCTGGTGGAGACCCCGTTGCCACTGCCTGAGCGCTTTTCAAGTGCCGAGGGTTCCTCCTACAATGCCGGCTCATTTTTGAGGTCCAACTTTCGCGCTTCCCATCTGAGCGCTCTAAGGTGGCATACATGGTCTCTCTCCTTTCGGGGAGGGCCCTGGAATGGGCCACCGTGCTTTGAGAGCAAAAAGGGCCCGATAATGCCTTCCAGGAGGCCTCCATAAAGGAGACTTTTCTCCACCCCTTGGGCTGGAGCCAGGCGGGACCTCGTCTGGTGGAGATCACCCAGGGTGACCGCCCGGTGGCAGACTACATTGTCGAGTTCCGCACCTTGGCGGCGGAGGCGGGATGGAAGGAGGCCCCACTTCTCGTCCTTTTCCATCAGGGCCTCAACGAGGCCCTTAAAGACAAGCTCGCTTTTTGGAATTCTCCTGCCTTCCTCTCCGCTTTTTACTACCTCGCGGCATCTCTCGACAACCGTGTCCGTCAGCGGGCTGATACACGCGGGCGTCCGCCCCTCTCGCGGGATCGCAACTTTCTCTGGCCTCGTTCTGACCCTGTCCCTGAGCAGTCCGAGCCCATGCAGCTAGGCCGCACGAGCCCCGTCAGGACCCCCAAAAAGGGCACCTCGCTCAAACTAAGAGTCCTCGATCACGGCCTTCTTGAAGGCATCCCTGTTGTGGAAGACAGTGTCCGCCACCATAGGGGGCTGGTGTGGACTCCAATTTCCGCCAATTTCCTCGACCGGTGGTTGGCCCGACGCCTCGTTCCCTTGGAGTGACTTTCCACTCCCATGTTGGTCTGTGGGGTCGATGGCCGGCAGCTCCTAGTGGGTCCTGTTACCCATCGGTCCCGCCCTCTGACCTTCAAATTGGGCCCGCATCAGGAACGTCTTTTGTTCCTCCTGACCCAGTCCCCGCAAATGCTGGTGGTCTTGGGTCACCCTAGGCTGCATGCTCACAACCCGTCCATCGTTTGGGCCTCTGGCACCATTGGTGGATGGTCTTCCGCGTGCCACGTGGCGTGCCTGTGCGCAGGAGAGACACCTTTGCCCTGCCCCAGGGCGAGTCCCCCGGGGAACCTGCCCGTGATCCCACCTCGGTGCCGCGACACAGCCGAGGTGTTCAGCTTGAATAAATCTTCAAGCCTCACCATTATTGTAACTAATTCAGCCATTCCTGGTTCTCTTTTGCAAAGCCTAAACTTATAGTAGACTTATCACTCTCCTCCCTCTCACCCTTTTAGTATAGCAGAGAAATGTTTTTCCTTTTTTACCTAAAATACAGAAATTCCATTGTTTCTGGTGATCCATCCAGTTTACTCAATAAATCTCAATTGGCATCCAATTGGGGCTTGTGCAGATGATTAGATCCTAGTTCTCATCTTCAAAGCTTTTCATGGATTGGACTAATCTTATCTCATTGACCTCTTTTCCTATCGTCTTTCTTACAGACCTTTCAGTTCTTCTTCAACTGGTATTCTTAACACCTCTTCTTTTAATTAATCCTATCTGTCATGCTGGGTCAGAAAGGTCAAACACACGTGGATAAAAAAATGCTGGGTTTATTAAAAAAGAGATAAAATTGAGGTCACAAACAGAAGCAGGGTGAGAACCATGGTTGGAGAGAAAGGCAAACAATACAGAACGTCAAAAATATGGTAAAATAATTGTAAATAGAAAACAAGGTAAATTCATGGTGGCTCAAAACCAGAATGATGCTCAGTAAAATTTTAAACAGAGGCAATACTTTGCAATAAAAGAGCCCCAAAGCGTTGTATAAGTACTAGTCCATAATGATACACATATATTAATAATCAGTACTCAGTCTGACAGGTGATTGTTGCTGTCATGTGAGCTGCACTGATCTATGGGGTCATGGAAAATGGAAACCCTGAGCTTCTTAGAAAAGAGACAAGCATCAACTGGTTTGACATGATCTGCCCAAAGTTCATAGGCATGAAGCCAACCATGATGATACTTCACCGTCCTGAAATTCTGATTACTGATGGGGTTCCTATGGCAACCAGTAAGAAGACCAGGCATGTACATTGTGGGGCATTCTCTGGGTTTGGGAGCTGGAATTCCTATGTGCCACTAAAGAAAATCTTCCAATAACATTTGATCCAGAATGTCTTTGGCCACTACCAAGCTTCTTTTCTCCGGATCCTCTCAGTCTATCAGGTTTTCAGGTTATTAGGTCATTAAAAACACATATATTTGTCTCGTCTCTGTGGTGATCTGCCAGCCTCTTCTGTTAATACAGCAAGTCATTGATCCAACTAGTGGGTTTGTTCAAAAAAGCCTTCACTTCAGCACGTTAATTTCTCCATGGTGGGGATGTCAGAGGGTATTATTGGTCCAGGGTATTACCAGTGGTTATTAACCCAGCCAACACTGGAACAGGGTCAAGTCTGTGGAAAATGAGGTCAGTGCCATTTGCCCAAGGTAATGTGGCCAAAGTCCGGTTCTCACGTCTGTATATTTTCAAGATCTTTGCCAGCTTCTGTTTCACTCATTGTTGTCCATTATTGCCTGTGTAAGCAATAGCAAAGCGACCCAGCATGTTTCTCAACATGTTGTTGATGAATGCCTGAAATACTGAGGGGTCATTACAGAGCCATAAGGCATCAGCAAATGCTTCTAATGTTTGGGGATCTTCTTCTTTGCTCCAAATCAGATTATACACTGTTGACAAAAATTAGGGTATATTTCATTAGGTAATGTTTCATTTTGGGGTAGCCCCTAATTTTAGTGGGCATGTTGGCAAGAGATAACAGATGGTACATAAATGGGACAGATGAACCCCTGTTCCATGGCTTCCTTGATATAGTTTTCAGTAGCATGCTCCTTATGATTGCGGATATATACATTTGGATATTCATCTGAGACAGTAATAGTGAATAAATTACTTTGTCAGACCACACTACAAAATCCGTGTAAACCCAGGAGATTGACGGATTATTTTTTGTATAGCCCAAGAATCAGGAATTCCACCAATTCCTAGTATGGGAACATTAGCATGTGGCATGAACTCCACATTAGTATGTGTGCTTTTCTGGTTCAGGAGCCTGCCCATGCAGACACACCTGACAGCAATACTGCAATACAACAAGCAATGCTACATACCTTCCTGTAGCTGTTTTATAGACCTTCCTGGAGTTGTGTGATGAGTGCCTACAAGCTAGCAGCAATCTGTGCCAGCTGCTGTTGTTGTTCACTCTGCTGCACATGAAGATTATTGAAAGACTGTGCCAAAAATCCCAATTTCTATTTGAACAGTAAATATTCCAAGAACAGTAAATATTAAATAAGCTTAGAACCAGAAAATATCCTCAGTATGCTTGTAAACACAGAGACAATACTAGTGTGGCATAAATACTATTCTATAATGATATATGAGTGTCAGTAATCAGTACTCAGGTGCTTGGCTTGGGAAATGGAGCCCCAGAACTCGTTGGATACAAGAAGTGCTTCTGCAGTTGTGACACTATACTTTAATCATACCTGTTCACTTTATTCTTCTCACAGTTCTTTTTTCTAAAAATGCTTAATGTCAGCCTGATTCCGTTAGTATTGCTTGAATACCCAGCTATAAATCAAGGTTCCTGAATAGTTGAACATATTTGTTCCAAGAAAATAACACAATAGATCTTATTTAGCAGGTGCCCAAATATTGGACAATACATCGTGAAACTTGGGGCTTTTTCTAGATTAGGTTTATGGTTTATTTATGTGCAGACCAAAGAGTTGTCTCAAACTGTAAAAATGACTGTTTATTCACAGTTACCATTCAGTGGTGTATTTGTGACTTTGGGCAATGAGCTAGCAGGTAGCATATGCACTTTCTCAGGGGTTGTAATAGATCTCATTGGTAGTAATGATTCTATAGAGCAGCAGTACCCTAAGGTGTTCCCTTATAGTGTAATAACGGACCACATCGGGACGCGATGGTTTTGGTCCTAATAACCGGCTGGTCCAATTAAACGAACATACCCTATGTTACAAGACGGGACGTGCTATGTAACATATTAAATGTTTATTAAACCTTTATTGTA
>JAUZSU010013400.1:0-11043 GCA_034780255.1 Parotocinclus maculicauda
CAGAGACAAACACACACACACACACATACACACACACACACACCCACTCACACACACACACACACACACACACACACACACACACACACACACACACACACACACACACACGCACTCACACACACACACACACACACACACACACACACACACACACACACACCCACCCACCGCTGTTCAACTGTCCTTAATAGCATGTCTAATAAGGAGGCATTTGTCTGCTGCTATCATCACAGAGAACAACCCCCAAACCAACTACACACTCATACAAACACACAGGGGATGGCAAGAGCCTGATTACTATTTAAATATGTATGTGTCCCCTGCTCTATTTATAGCAGATGCCCCCATGACGAGGGTTACTTGGAGGTCTAGTCAGTCTCCAGGCAATTTATCTACCACTCATATTGTTCTGTATTGACCAGTTTGCACTAAAAGAGGTCTTTGGAAGTAACACAGATTAATAATGAGCCTGGGATGATGAACGATGTGTTTACCTTGAAATAATGCCTTCATGCTGAAGTGCTTCATCTTTCAGCTCTGTTCCAGGATGACACCAGATAAGCCTAGACCAGGGTGCAACCAAATGTCTGTGTATGGACAAATTGACTTGAATAAAGTTACATTGTTAACAAAGTTTGCCAGAAGTTTGTGGACACCCCTTCTAATTAGTGATCAGTTATTAAACATTATATGGACAAATGTATTAGACTATGTAAAGTGTTAGAGGAGGTCACCAAGAACTGAGGCGCATAGTGCATAAAAATCACCAATGCTCTGCTACTGAATAACTCATGTCCAAACCACCTCTGGCATTAAAACACAAACTGTGCAGCAAGAGCTTTATGGAATGGGACTGGTGTAAAGCACACTGCCACTGGAGAATGGAGCCAAGGAAACATGTTCTGTGGAGTGACAAATCACATCAAAGCTATGCGGTTGTTTTTAAGGTGCTGAAATACCCCTTAATTCCAGTGAAGGGAGATCTTCAAGCTGTAGAATTCCAAGAGATTTTGGACAGTTGTATGCTTCCAACTTAATTGAATACCTTTTCTATTGCAGAATGACTGTGCCCAGTGCACAAAACAGGGTCGATAAAGGCATGGTAGGGTGTGAAAGAACTTGACTGGCTCACACGGAGCTCTGAGCCAGAGACAGACTACAAATTCTTGTACAAAGCCTTCTCAGAAGAGTGAAAGCTGTAATAGCTGCAAAGGAGGAACAAACTCCAATAATAATGCCTATGGATTTAGAATGGGATGTCATAAAAGCTCCTGCAGGTGTAATGTGTAGGTGTCCCAATACCAAATTTTGTCTATATAGTATATAATCAAGAATGTGGTGGAATTAATAATAATAATGTAAATTTTATTCATTTACCCTAACTTTAACATGGGTGTGGTGGGCCGTTATTAGAGCCTATGCCAGAATTCATAGGCTAATGCGTACTCTGGATGGGGTGCCAGTCCAGCACTTAGGGTTTGGTAGGGGTCCTTGTTACAGGGCCAGAGGGCACTCCCCCATCTGACCTCTCTTTCCTCAGATACAGCCAATTATATGTCTGTGTGATACCCGACCCCCCTGTGTGCTGCTTGGACTTGAACCTGGGTCACCATGGTGATGGGCTAGTGAACTGTCACTGCGCCACCTGAGCACCTGATTCACACTTAAAAATAAAAAAAAATCAATTCATCACCCTAAACATCCAGTGCTGGGAAACAACAGCAATAACAATAATTATTATTATAACTTTTGATAGTCAGCTTGTACACCATCCAAATTCATATAACTGCATTGGAAACCAATATACATAAACCTCATACTCAAAGTACCAGCATCAAATTTCACTGTTCTGTTATTTAATCCATTTGTTGTTCATCTCCATGAAATGGTGCCACCACTAAGCTTGTAACAGATTTGTTACCATGGAAGGGATAAAGTACTAGAATAAGCCCATTACTTTGATTTATCAGAGTCATGTACATCTCTGCAGTTATAAAAAATATTACCTTCTGACCAGTCAGAAAACCATAATATCGAATAAATATGGAATAAAGCATGACAGGGTGTGTGCTTATAGAAAAATTAAAAAGGACTGGGTGACGTGATGCAGCCCCAGTGTAAGCGTAAGTGGCTGTTAGCCATCCTGAAGTGGATTACTTTTCCATATGTAACTCCACAGTACGGCTTTGTTTGGATAACTTACAAATTCAATGCAACATTTATGGTGTGAGACAGTCACACAAGCATTGCATATGTTTGTAGTAACTATAATCAGCTGATTCATGGATAACCTCTTTTTCCTTTTTCCTTCTCTGATGAAAACTTTATGCCAAATATTGTGCTTAAAATGTAAAAGAGTAGCACTTAAAGAACACGAGAAAATTATTTCTACATGCTGTAGCTTCAATTGTTGACACTAACGATAACAGTTTGTACAGGTAAGGCAACAAACGTAGATAATAAAATTGAACTTGAACGAGGACACGTTGGAATAATGTTAAACTGAAACAAGAAAATACTATGAGTGTGTTTTATTTACATTGTAAAAAATGAACAATGGAAATGGTCAAGTAATTTTAGTTAAGCAGAATCGGCAATGAGACTGATCTCACAATGATTAAGTGATGGTGTATATCTCAAAATAGCTGTCAATCAAAATGAGATTTAGCCTTCAGACTGTTCCTCCAATCATAATGTGTAAGCTCAGCGTCCAGGTCAGCCATGGCCCGCTTACAGCTCCATTCACCCCCAGAGACGCTGAGTGTCCAGGGCGCGGGACAAAACCATGGAATTTATCCAATGACTGTCGCGTTTTAAGGCAATGAAAATCACTGTTCCATGCAGTCCCATTGAACTGAATGAACGATTAGCCTTTGTGGGCAAATGCATTGACCATAGACCGTATAAGAAAATGATTCCTCAAAATCTATGGCATTGACGCTATGGGAATGTATGAAAAGTTAACAAAATCGAGTCAGTCAATTTGTGGATAAGTAGCTGATTCTGAACGGATCTTCTCCGCGATGAACATGTTCTTACGAATTTGTAGTCAATGAAATGTTAACACAACATACAAATTTAACCATTTAATATATTTTAGGAGAAGCTGAGCTCCCTTTGCAGTCTTAGAGAAATCGTGGCTGATCTTAAAGAAAAATATTTACTTTTTATGCATCTTACATTATAAGCAGCTCCTGAGACTCAGAGATAAAAGCATAGTTGGACTTGCAACGTTAGATGATCTGCTCACTGAACGCTGCAATCAGGGCCATTTCTAGGCTACTTGTTGTATTGGGGTACACAGAATACAGAGCACACTGCTTGCCAGTCAGTCATAGGGGCACATAAGCCTGCGAAATAATGAAAGTAATGAACAGTGATTTAACATTAAACTTGGCGTTACTCAGCATGGATAGGATATTAAGAATAAATTAATACTTAAGATAATTAAATGAATTGCATTAAGTAAACAGATAGATATCATTAGTTTGTCATTATTTACTACTCAATGCAACAAAAATATATTAAAGCCTTTGGAAAAATGCTGAGGCATTATGAGAAATGTAGTTCCTGTAGTGCTGCATAGAAATTCAGGATAAAATTTACTTTTTACTGCCATGATTTTAGTCTGATGATAATGTCTGGCTGCATCTAACTGGCACCCTATCCAGTCTATATCATTGCCTGTGCCCACAGAATACCAGGATAGACTGACCCTGACCAGCATAATTGCATGTATTAAAATATGTGCATTAGTGCACAGCTGTGATTTGATTTGCACTCTGAAACTATGAGACAGAAACATGCTGTCATAAACAATTTATACCTTCTGACCAATCAGCATGAATACCTGTGGTATAAAGTGTATATCTTTAGCATGTGGTCAGAAACTTCTGGCATCCAAATGCCAATGTAAGTAGAGTTTATAAGTAATGAATATCCCGCTATAAATTGTCTGTGTAACGTGTGATCTTGGGTCTGAGACACAGACCCCAAACCTACTGTAACACTGGCATGTTTTACTTACCACTTTGTGTTTTTATGCTGTTGGAAAATGCCTATAATATCAGTCAAAAGCCAACACTCAGGCTGAATCCAGATATAAGTTCAATTTAACCTATGAAAAGACCTAATATCTTTAAAAACAGATTTTCGTCCATGTATATCTGGATTACATATTTCGCAGTAAATTAAACCAGTACAGCCCTACTGCTCTTTTAAAAAACAATTAACTTCTTTGACCTCTTTGTATCAATGCACACACACAGCAGAATGATGGCAGTTTATGCATTAGAAGTACCACTACGTAGGTTTTACCCTAACTGCTGTCTTTCCTGTGCTCTTAAATATTATTGAGTGTTTTTTGAAGTGGAAATATCTAGAATAAATAGATGTATGTCACTGCAGCAGAGACTTCCAGATGCACCACCACATAGTACAAAGGTGCTAGACACTTTTGCATTAACCTCAAACAGATGAATGCTATAAGCACTAAATCAAGGCTGTACAGAACTGCACTAGCAAGTAATTTCATTGTGGTATTAAGCCTTGCACAGAAACACACAATCGCACCTTCATCCGTTCATTTTATTTTCTTCCCAGAGATAATGAGAGACAGCCAATTTCCCTTTTTTGTGTGGCATTTCCCCTGTGGCCAGTGATAACAGCAACACGCCGCCACCACTAATCCCCACTACTCCAACATTTCATGCCTGTGTATCTGATGGAGAAATAATTACCTTCTACATAATAACCCCTTTATGGATTTTTCAGGCCTTGCCTGACCCCTGAACCTCCCTAATTTGTGGTTAACACAACAATAGGATTGTATGAGATATAACTTTTCCAAATCAGCCATTTCCATTTCAATTTATTCCAGGAAAAGGCCAGACAATGTGGAGTATAAGGAAAACTTGTTTACTTAAAATATGTTTATAATGGAGGTCTAACTAAGACCTAATAATGGAGGGCAGTTGTTGGAGTAGTCAGTAATTGTTTATAATAAATATAAATTCATTCATTCACTTTTTCCTCACTATTTGTTATTTGCATAGTGGGTCTAGGACCTTCCCTCAGTAGACATTGGATTTAAGGTAGGAATACAGCAAGTATGGGTATAGTGGTGGAACAGTAGTTAAGGTACTGAAATGTGGACCAGAATGTATTGCAGTGTAAATGAACTGGCAATCACTTGCAAGCAGAATAGCCAGACCATTTACTGGGTTTGTAGCAGGATATTCACACATATACACCAATAAAAACCCATCCCAGAAACCTATAGCAAGGTTATTCCATTTTAGGTGTCACAAATTTTCCTGCCAAGCAATGACATCAAGTGTAAAAGTTTGTACTCTTCTTAACACTTTTACAACCACTGGACTGGCTTACATACTAGAACATGTACCTAGAAGTGCCAAGCATCTGTCATTTGACTGCACTTCCTGCTTGTAGTGCTGTACTGGATTTACCCACTTGAGGGTTTAGAGTGTTTAAAATGTGATACTGTATTGCTTGAAATTAGTTCTTCTTTAAGAATTGTTAAAAGGACAATAAAGTTTTGGAATTGCCAAGGCAATATTCTGTGCTTAATCCATCAGAAATACTGTGAATGAACCTGAAATGAGCGGTGCATGTGAGGAAACCCACCAGGTCCCAGACTGTAAGCTGTTTGGTACGAAGGAGTGGGATAAATGGGATATATGTAATATTTGATCATTTTCCTCAATTAATAAGTAGCCAATAATGCTATTTTCATCTGTTCTTATCAGTTTAACTGGACTCTCTCAATTTAATTGAGAGATTCCCCTTTAGGACTCATTTATGCAGAAACCTAGAAAATCCTAAACATTAAAGAACCAATGTTTACAGTAAAAACTGTTCAAACCTGGCTGATTTACGTAGTATTTTAATATTAGCCTTCATCAAATCTTCTGTATTCTGCTTTGTTTCACAAAACATTCTTTTGTGACAATTCAAACAGCATCATTTATCATTATAAATAACAGTGTGTTGAAACAGCAGATTTTAATTCAGGCCCCTGGCTGGAATTTTTTATTAATGGCCAGACATGAAATGACTTCCAAACCAAGAAATGTGGTCTAATTTACACAACTAACTGTAAATCTACTAATACGATCAGAGGCATGACAGAGTGGGCATTGTTAGGACTGCAGAATGGAACAATAGACTTCCCTGCTAGAACACAATGATGCGGATAGACATAATGTGTAAATTACTCTCTTTTAGTCTGCATGCATGCAATTACTGCAAAAGTCACCATCATTTCACCCTGAATGAAATGCTGGGTAAAATTAACAGCGGTCTTTGCAACATAGGAAGAGAAATAGTGTAAGGTAGAACATGACAGCACATCCGGTGATGCTTAATTCACTTTTGATTTAGTAAGTTCCTAGTTTTATTAATAACACAAGGCATACATATGGAAATATGACAGGAGTTTTAAAATATCATGTGGATAAGATCACTTTGGTGTTCTCTGATTGGTAGAGATTAATATGCATGTTATTCAAGAAAAAATATCTTTTAATGTATTACTGTAGATCAATGCTTTACAGATAACAGAAATGAGGAAGCATAGGGTGAGAGCAGCAAATGGTATGACATAGAAACCTTGAGAGAACCAAGACTCAAAAGGGATCAGGCTAAATGTTATGCAAATTACACAAAAACTAACTAGAAAATCGAATATGTAGTTAGAGCACAGAACATAGCTGTACGTAGTGTGTCATTAGATTTCAGCAGCTCGCAGTAATGCAGAAGTAGTTCTCTTTTGTGTTTTATATAGGTATATGTCATTTATTGTCGCTCCAAACAAGTCTGTTCACTTTAATGGCTGAGGGCTGTAATAAGAAAATAAAAAGGTCTTATATATATTGCTCACAAAATTAGGGGATACTCCAAAATGAAATATCCCCTAATTAAATAATCAAATGTATGTGTGAATGACATAAACTGGTATGAACAAGCCCTTGTGATACTTGTTGACAGAAAAGAGAATTGCAGTCGTGACAGAACCATCGTCTAAATTTAATAAAAAACACAAAGGAATTATTATATCGTACAATACAGTAATGTGCTAAATGTTTCATATTGTGTTTTAATAAATATTGTTGTTCAGAACAATGGTTTTGCCTGGTCAACGTCAATTTTGGTCAAAGTCCTGTTTCACAAAATGTATAACGAACATTAAACAGTTCAATAAACACTTCAAATGCTGGCAATTCATTCAAAAGCTTTCTGAATTGCAGCCATCAATTCCATTAATGTATTTTAATGTTGGTAAATCATACAGTTTTGTCTTTATAATACAAAGTGTAAATCTATCGCTAATTGTGGGATTAATTTGTCTGCACGTGACATACGCATAAAAAAAAAAAAAAAAAAAAGTTGTGACTGATAAACTTACACTTTGTCCTTTTTGGTTGTTTCATGTCGCAGTTTGCATGTCCTCCCTGTGTCAGCATGGGTTTTTCTCTGGATATTCCAATATCTTCCCAAAATCCCGAACACATGCATTAGGTTAAATGTTTGGCCCAGCATTAATGGTAGTATCAATATATCAGTGGTAACAATATATTCTTGTTCCTGTGATAAATAACCTTTGATGTGATGTTAAGTAAATACATTTACAAGCAAACCCACAAGCTAACTGTTAAAATGGAAATTACTAATGACTAATAACAAGAAGAAAATGAATCTTATATAGATGGGTACCCTAATTTTAATGTTTGGAGCTTCAGGTATTTACAAATATCCAGAGCCATGTACACTACTGGGAAACGAATGGGCCAAAATTACAAAAATCAGTGTTGTTCCATCAATGGTAATGGCTTCAAACAATAGATGAGTATTGAAAAAGGGGTTAATGTGAGACTAAAACAATATAGACTATATTTTTGAAGATTTCTAGCCATGCTTTTTAAACTAACATTTATATATGTTCATGTTTTTATTTGTGTAAAAGAACTTAAGTAAATTTCTTGTGTCCAGACTTGTGTCTTGTGTCCACAACAGGTCACAGCAGCAACAAGCAGTGATGAGCAGTGATGACTTCTTGCTAATTATTTTTCCAGTGATTAGTTGTTACTAGCATTAAAAACCTTATATTTTGCAATTGTATTGTTTTATCCAGTTTTTTGCCATTGAGTGTTTTGCATTACTTTTTTGTAGAGGGAAACCTGTCCTTGCAAACCCAGCCTATGCCCCATCTGACTAACAAACCTTAAATTGTACATTAATTAGTTTGTATTCCTAACTGCGTAATCCTGATCAGGGTCATGGGAAAGCTGGCAGCACAGCGTTTAAGGCAGGAACATCCCTAGACAGTGCACCTATCTATCATAAGGCACACACACTCATGCATACACTAAGGACACTTTAAGAGACACCTGTTAACCTAATCCACACATCTTGTGACTGTGGGAGGAAACTGGAATATAATCACAGAGGCACGAGGAGGACATGCAGTATCCACACAGATATGACCCAGACCACTCCATCTGGGATCGAACCCAGGAACTTCTAGCTGTGAGGCCTATAAAGAGTTGATGTGATTAAAAAATTGTATTCAGGTTATTTAGAAACAGCAGAAGTATAATGTTAGTATAATATAAGTATAATGCATATACTGTCTATTTTACCTGCCTTTCCTGTCCTGGTCTGAAAATGTCACTGTCTATTTGCCCTTTCAGTCTGTATTCAAAACTATCAAAATTAATACATGACAAAAATGTCTATTTGTACTATTCATACTATTTATACTATTGTACTACCCACTAACCAACCAACTAACTAACCCGGTCTAGTAAATCAAGCGACTATAGTTAGTGTATAGTTATATACACTGCTCACAAAAAATAAGGGATATTTATTTATGGAATATTTTAGCAGTAGAGCTGCACAGCATAGTATTTAATGTAAATAACTGTCTAATTCATAGATGTATACGTGTGATGCTACTATGTACACATGATATGGTACTGGTGTTTTCACTGAGTGTACATAGCATTTGCCAAATTACAAACCCTCACATAAAACTGACTAAATCAATAAATAAATTAGGACCAAATCATTATTTAGTTAATAACCTAGAATTATTAACCAACAGACACAATCTGATGGGTATCTTGTGTATTGATGCTATAATGCAACCATTATAAGATGTTTCCAGACAAACTGTGGGAGAAATGGTGGATTGAAATGGAAATTGCTATCATATTAATACATTCATAACAATGTTAGTAAATTTTTAAAATGCTAATGGAGGTATGATCAATAAACAATGCAGATAACCCAGGCAGCACACAATCCTTTCTAATTAAAACCCCAGAGTAAGACAGATGCCGAGATTGCCTGTTTGAATGATTGTGAAGCATTACATTCACAATAATGAGGTCACCTAAAAAACCCTTCTGTTAAAGTGATACCCAGGAGGATTTCAAGAAAGTAGAGAGCCAAGGCAAAAGAAAAGTCTCGTGAAAACTTATTTTCTGTCTTCCAAACCTGAAACCTCACAGACTGACATATACATGCATGCTGCATTACTATGGTTTTTCTCTCTCCCCATCCAGAGAATTCCCAGTGGGACTGATCAGAGTCAGATCACACTCGTATACTTGCCAAATGCAGCCTACAAAATGTACTCTTCTGTCCTTTCTCTTACAAATCTCACAGAGTTGATGCAGAGAGATGAACTGATTGCATTCATTGCTATGTGGTAGGAAGACGTCCAGTCTGCCGCTAGCGATCTACCAGCACGTTTCAAAGGACTGAACTCCAGTTGACCATGACCCTGGAATGCTTGCTGTCTGGTCTTTGGGGGTTCTTGGATCCTGGTATGCTTTTTAGCTAGGGCCTCTTAAGCAAGCCTGGCAGGGTGCCTTTGCTCTTACTTCTACAAAGCATACACTGGGTACCAGCACTGACATAAAATAAGCATCACAAGGAACGGATTCTGAATTTCACCCATCCAGACTAGTTGTACAAGGGGTTACCTTCGCACCATCTTGTGCTCTGTACATTCAGTTGGGGTGACAAAGAGGTGATAGAGAGTAAGGCTGAACCAATATGGGAGGTGCAGTGAATTTGGCTCGTTGCCTCTCTGTTTGTTCCTAATAGCTTCATCATTTTTTATGAACAATCCCTAAAGTCAACTAAGAGTAACTAAAAACTGAGAGTTTCAGAGCTAATGAGGGCAGTGGTGGTAGAAAGGGTCTGACCAATAGGGGTGCTCCTTCAGTCGTTGCCCTGCTGCTGTGGGAGTTTGGATGTCCTCTCTGTGAACCACGATCAAGGGCTGCTTCAGGACAGACTATTCATAAGCCAAATCATTTCAAATTTATGCAGCCAATTTCATTACTATGATCAGAGTATCAGATCTCTGCTCAGAAAATGCTAATAACGATCAAAAGCTAAGCACCTCAGGACTGAATGGAGCACACTAAAATATGTACAGGGAGGTTGCTACTTACACAGTCATTACTGACTTGCAATAACACATAGAATCTGTGACTGGCCACATTATCTGCTGCTAGAGTTATGGGAACTGAGTCACAAATTAAGTCATGGTCTTGAGACTTGCTAATTGGTATTCATTACTGAACATATTCATTAATATTAGCATTAGCAAATATTAGCATTGTAGGTATTGAGATCAATGGGTGGTTTTTGTTTTACCGTGCGCAAACTTGGCAATCTATCAGTACAAACATACGTATGGAAACAACTTTTTCAAAATAATAGAGAAGTTTAAATTTAAAGATGATGTTGTCATTTTAGCAAATGGGCAAAAAGGGATTAGCGATATGCAAGATCTGCAGATCAAAAATCAGTGACACAATCACCACGAAATTTAACTTAATCCATAACTCACAAAAAAGGCTCATAACTGTGTATTTCAAGCAAACTTTCTGGCCAGTCAAAGCAAAATAATTCAATTCCTGCTTAACTTACAGTAATGACAGATATGTGTATATATATATATATCAGTGGCGGATGCTGGTCTTTCAAGGAGGGGAAGCT
>JAUZSU010013411.1:0-11043 GCA_034780255.1 Parotocinclus maculicauda
CCACTTAAGGTTTAGGAGTTTTTAAAGTAGTTCATGTGGATTAACAGAACTCCAATAACCCCACATGCTGACTAACAGAGTGGCATTCACTAAACCACTGTATGTATTTACTGTAGATATTCAACTCATTTTAATTGATTTATTTCTCACTTGTACCACAGAATTCTTTCTCAGCTATCATACGGTTATTACTTATTGACCTTTAACTGAACAACACCCACCCTTAATAAAGCTTTGATAAAAAAAAATGAATATCTTGAATCAATTGTTTTAAGTAAACAGACATATTAAAGATATATAACATTGAAGAATACTTGGTCTGGATCATGTGACATATACAGACCCAGCCTTCATGATGATTCAATATTACATATCTGTGAGGATGTGAGCCTTTGAAGCATGTCAAACTGGACGAGAGTACCCCCAGATTGGCTGTTCAGTAGAGTGTATGGTCACCCAAGACTGCCAAAACACACTGACAGTGATGGGACATGGACAGGATCAGATTGTAAAGCAGTTTCTGTGGGATCCTCTGCCACTTTTGCTCCAGGGCAACTTTCAGCTCAGGAAGTATTATAGGAGGCATTGGACGGTTTTTCAGATGTCTTCCCAGTACATCCCAAACATGGTCAATGGGATTCAGGACTGGAGAATGTGAAGGCCAGTCCATGCGTACGATTTCTGCCTCCTGAAGCTTGTTGTTGACTAGATGCCCATGATGGGCCCTTGCATTATCATCCATTAAAAGAAAGTTGTTTTAGAACCTGTGCAGAACCTCATCTCTGTATCTGACAGTAGTCAGCAATCTATTTCTGATGATGTGGACCTCGGTACGACCACCAATGCTGATGCCATCCCAGATACTCGTAAACTTTAATTCTGTCATATAGTTCAGTTGTTTTTTGCATCCAATTTGCATTATAAAACAACTTTCTTTGACTTGTCGTCAAACAAAAATCAAATGTTTCTATGTTGCTTTTTTATCGCTTTGTATTTACTGCAAAATATTTCCTAATTTTTGTGAGCATCATGCTGCAATCCAAAGACATGTGTTAGGTTAACTGGTGTTTCCAAAGCACTTGAAAATTAGAAGGTTATTGATATAATTGAAATCCATTGACATGGATATAGTATATTGGCACTGGTGTACTGACGTTTGATACTTGGCTAATATCTTGCTTGTGTTATTGCTGTATGATGATAAAAACATATTCATATTTGCATGGACCTGAGACTTCCAGACCATCAACTTAAGCTATATTTCAGGTTCGTTTTCTGCCAATAGTTTCTGAGACATTTTAATGAACCTTTAAAAAGTCAAATTCTGAAAACGTTCAAAACCACAAGTGGTTAATCTGAATGTTTGCGCTCAAACTTTAAAATCTCATGTTTCAAATTCAAGTTTTGGTGCATTGTCTTAAAGCAGCTTTAAAATATTACATTATTTTAAAAGGCCAGTCCCACATTGAGCAAGCCTAGGGTGACAGCGGAAAGGAACTCCCTGAATAAAGAAGGAAGAAACCTTGGGAGGACCAATACGTATTCAGATTTTCCCAATAGACTTTAAACATTTGTTAAATGTTTCTAGTATCTTTTCACATTTCAGTGTCTTCCCTAATACAAAGACAAATTGCATTACACTAATAATTACTGTTTATCACTGTATATTATGGGCTCATTCATTGAAGCGATCAGACTGTGACTCAGCAGCTTTCCTTACTCTATATCAGTGTTTCATTTTCATTTTTTTGCCTTTAATCTATGAGCACAAATTTTCATTTGATTGTAAATCAGACTGTACCATTCAGGAGATTTAACAGCATTTCGAAACAGTGCCAGCTGTTGCGGTCACACGCTACGTGTTCGCTGCCAGATGGCAAACGTCCTTGGCATGAACAAGAACAATTTTACCATCTTTATTTGTATCTAAGATTTCAGTGTTGATGCTAAATAGGACTATGTGATAGACACAAATTAGTTGACTTAAAAGTCATATTTTAAGCCCTGACCAGGGTAATGAGGACCTACTTCTGGAGAACACAGGGCTCGGTGCACCCTAGATGGGTCCAACACAGGGCTGTTTAGGAGTTGTTCTGCTGGTGTGTCTTGTTCTGAGCCATTTCCTAAGACACAGCCAGTCGTGTCGTCATGTGAATCCTGGCCCAGTATAACAGCATTTCTGCTCCTCAAGCTCATCACGTATTCTTCCACTATAAATAATTAATGCATTAGTAATGGGGAAAGAAGCAACCAATTAAAACGGAAAAAAACAGAAAGTTGGATATTTAGTAGGATTTAATTAAAGTAAATGTGGTTGGATATTGTACAGGCTGATTAAATCATTATACATTTTCATACATGTTTGGCTAATTTTCGAAATAAGCAGCGTATAACATGACCTCTGCAGCGAACGAACAAACATTACTGTATTAAAAAATAAATAAGCCATTAATCAAGTTGATTGTTGAACAAGTATAAGGCAGTCAGTGCAGAAATGTTACCATTTTTATTGCATAAGCAATATGAAAAAAATTATTTGACCCTGCAGATTCAGATCTACAGAGTGAATCTGATTATGATTGTGCCACAAACTATATAAAAAAACACACTTACAGCAAACATATACAATACATACAATAAGCAGCAACACAGGTGAAACAATTTTAATATCATTTAAATTAGGTGCTCATTTGGAGGTCTAATACTCTAAGACTATGGTACTAGTCCCCAGTGGAGCCTTCCATCTGGTTGAGCATCATGGACCCATGACTGAGCAGAAGGATGCTCCCCTGATGCAAAAACAGTCATCTCTGTTAGCACTGTGACAGACTGAGGTCCAGTCCAGGGTACGCACACAACCTTACTGTGTCCTGTGTTCTACAGGTAGGTACTAGAACCCCCACGATCCTGAGCAGAAAAAATTGGGATACAAATGTGACAAGTAAAAGTCCCTGTTGAACTAAAGACTTTGTTCGTCATCTTTACTCTGTTCATTAATGGTCAGAACCCTCACATGACCACCACATGTCAGGTTTTATTTGTGTGGTGGATTATTCTGTAGTACACTGATATGCTAGATGTCTCTGATAGAGTGCCCAATGAAAGAATACAGTATTTGACAACTCCAGCAGCACTGCTGTGTCTGAATCCATCATTACCAGCAAAACACACACAAACACATCACCACCACACCAGTGTCACTGCAGTGCTGAGGAGGATCCAATATTTGTCTATTTATATGTATGTATTATATATTATTAATATACTTTTTCATACTTAAATATGATACAAGGACATTAGTGACAAAGGGTTTATTTAAGTATATAATTTAAAATCATACCAAAATGTCCAGTTATTTAGTTTCAATGGTTTCCCCAACTGTTTTACACTGTGCTTGTTTATTGCAGTACCTTCTATTTAGAAAATCACCATTTCATTTTAGTAGGGGTGCCCAAACTTTAAGATAAGACTCACTTGTCTGGAGATTTATGAAAGGTTAAAGGTTCTAGCTCAGGGTTTGCTGTAATACCATGCTGGATAAAACTTGTTTAAAGTGTGTAGCACTGTGGAACTAGTACAGAACAGATTTGTTTTACTCTGTGATACAACATCAGGATGCACAGCTGGAATTCGAGTCATGTTTCTCTAAGACTAAGAGGTTCTGGCTAATGGACAGGTGGACAGAGGTGAAGTGAGAGTGCTGGAGGGAACCTTGGCTCGAAATCATGTCTAATTTCATGGTACATTCCTCAGCAGACTAAGTGAAAGTGACAGACGTTGATTGGATTATGAAACTCGTCATGTGTCACCACATGTTTTTTATTAGGTTAGTGGCATCAGACACCTGGGTTGGGTTTGAATTTGCATGTCAGCGTACTTACACAAAATTGTAATTTTCTGTACCATCCCATTTTGGCGCAGTCCTTTGGTAGTGATGTAAAAGTTTTCCAAAATGGCAATTCTTTCAACGTGCCAGATTGAAATGATGAACACTCAACAGTCACACATTTGGACTGGGCCACAAAATCCCCAGATGTGTCTCAACAACGAGTAAGATGTTCAGGGCAAGAGTTGCAGAACCTTGATGTATCCTACATCCAGTCCAGTCCATAACAAATTCAGTTGCAGCTGTTATTTATTCTTGTAGAGAAATTACACACTATAAGGTTTTTTATCCGTGATCTTATTATTACAGTTTGTTTGTCAAATGTTCTATTTTTTTGTATTTTTTGTCTTCTCTGTGTTTAAACTCATACTATAAACATATTAATGAGGTCACTTAAATGTAGTTAATAGTTTTACATTAAACTTTTAGGCAGCCCAAGTAAGATGGGTCACATTATGAGTCTTGGTCCTCCAAGGTTGCTTCCATTTTACAGTAAGGAAGCTTTTCATTATTACTGTCACCCCAGACTTGATCAGTTTTGGACCTAGATATTTGATATCTGCTTTTGGACAATGCACCGTAGTAAAATCACCACAGAAAGAAATTTGACTTTGACACTACTCCATCATCTTGGGCTGATGACTTCATTTTAACTTTCATTGTTCAGTGAAAAGGAAATGTTTAGAACCCATTTTGTATATATCCCTGATATGGGAAATTCAATTCTATTTTTTCTCACATACTCAGTCAGCTGATTAAAGAACAGTCCAGATAGACGCCCAAAAAGGCTTGAATTGCCACATAATGTATTTTATATCTATCTGATAATCCCCAACTGGCCTGGATTAAGGACTGAAATGGCGCAAATAAAAGACTGGACACAGACTCTCTTTTTCTGTACCACTTTAAAAACAGGAATCAAAGGTGCATTGCGCTTCGTTCTCAGCCTTTCGCTCTCCCTTTCAACAGATGACTTTCCTCTTTCTGCTCTGGGAGGATGCTGTTCACGTCTGGCTGGTTATGACAAGGAGACTGGCTCGACTCTATGCAGAACCCCCAGTCATGAACATCTCATTTTGTGCAGAGCGCCTTTCGAGTGCTTCATTTCTCTTCTCCTTTTTTGCATGATATCTGGGAATCCTTTGCACATCCTTAACCAGGGCTTGCATGTAGTCGCGCACAGATCAGTTCGCTGCCGCAGCCGTGTATGTCTGTGTGTGCAGATGTGTGGATGTGATTTTTTCACGTTTTATGAAAGGTGAGCTATAAATCCTGATAGTTTGACAGGTCAGAGGGATTACAAACAAGAGAGACAAAATGAGACAAATCTGGTTGGATCTGCGTGACTGTGTTTACATGCCGCTTCATTTAGTGTTTCTGCACGTTGGATGCCATGGAGAAATGCTCATGAGCTGCGTGTCCTTTCCACGGCATTCAGATGCGCCAGCGCTAGCTGCAAGCTCGTCCTTGGTGAGCGGAGCTGTCACCAGCTATTACATCATGCTGTTGCTGGGCTTTGCTTTGCCCAGAATGTGAGGTTTCACTTCTATCCTACTTCTATAAGCTACAGAATGCTTAAAGGAAACGTCAGAGTTCCTTAAGTTAACACAATATTAAACGTCTTCTGATTGGTGGAATTTGGCTTGATCTCCTCCATATTGTCAGCTGTGGGAACAATAGCAGGATCCATTCTTTCTTTTCCATTTCCTCTTATAAGAAAAGTCCTACCTTGTTCCTGTATGCACAGTTTATCGACCATCCAATTAAAGTCAGTTCACTTTACCGACCAGGGTTTTACCAATAAGAATAAATTATTAAAGAAAATAATATCTGTAAAATCTGTTTTTAAACTTTGTACACAGTCAATCACAGCTGCACATCCACTAGCAGAGGTAGGAGTTTAAGAGTGAAAGTCAATCATTTGTTTATGTTTTAACTGGTTGCTTGCTCGTTAGCTCACGTTTGGATTAGAAAATTCTCTAACCTGGTTGATGAATAAATATGCAAAATAATACAACAGATAAGTTAATTTGAGCTGGATCCTTCTGGAACAAAAATTGGTGAAACATTGAACCTCATATGGAGCAAATCCAGAACCTTTGCATAGTCATATATGATATAAAAGTAAAATAGGCAATATTTATAATAACATTTTAGGTAAATGGTACTTACCTATGTGCAATCTTTACAAACACCTAAACGGCTCATTTTCGTTCATGATAATGGTGTAATTACATAGCAGTCACAGATACAGTTAGACAAACTTTGTTTGCATATAGCTCATTGCATAATTAAATATTTCTAACAGTCAGGTGCTGGACAGTTAGATTATATGCAAATGTATCCGAACTAAGAGAGGAACTGCAGTCCTAAACATGCAAGATTGCAAGACTATATTTTTGCACTTTAGTTTGTAGGTAGATTACAGCCGTTTAACCTTACGATCTCACATATTGACAAGACTAAATAAGGCAACAAAATACAAGGTAGTTTTCCTCCATGAGCAAGGTCTCACCCAAGCTGAAATTTATTGTCAGACAAGGGTTTTTAGGTATGATGACCAAGCTCTTTTGCACAAGCACAAAGAAAGAGACAAAGTTGAGTACAAGTAACACAGTAGTCAGCCATGGAAACTGAGGACAGAGGTCCTGAAGATCAGAAGATGTCCACTTTCTGTTTAGAACTAATAAAAACCTTTGGGACCCTGATACATCCACAGTCCAGAGAAACCCTTTCAAAAGAGACCCTAAAGGAAGAGTTGCGACAAAAAAGCCATAGCTAAGATGGGGAAACAAAGCCAAGAGACTCACAAATGCACAAAAATGAGGACTCAGGTGCAGTACGGTGGCAGCAGGTGCTCTGGACTGATGAGGAAAAATTTGAGATTTTGGCTGTATCAGTAGGCAATTTGTCCGCCAAAGAGCTGGACAGCGCTACATAGATCAGCTTTCACTGCTTTCAGCAGTGAAGCTCGATGGAGGTTTTGGGTTTGGAACTAAGTTGGTGATTTGGTCAAAATGAATGGAATTCCTAACTGCTGAAAATTAGAGGTAAATGTATATCCTTCATGCAGTTCCATCAGAGAGGCGTCTTTTTGGGCTCAGATTAATTCTCTAGCATGATAATAACCCCATCACACACATGGCCAAAGCAAAGGACATCTCCAGGCAGGCTAATTAAAGCTCAGTAATGTATTTTCTATTCTTCTCCAGCAAAAAGATGGTAGATGGTAGGGTCTCCACACAGCCCTGATCTCAGCATCATTGAGTCAATCTGGGATTTCATGAAGACATAAAAGCAAGTAAGTCTTTAGAATAATTCTGGCAGGTTCTCCAGATGGAGTGATATACAGTCCTCTGTAAAAATCTTAGACCACCATTAGATTTGATATACCATCTGTTTAGCAATAGTATAATGACCATAAAATGCATTTGAAAAGTCTTCAGACCCTTTCACTTTTTCACATTTTGTTATGTCTGGATAATTCATGTTGCAAATAGCTTCTCAAACCTCATTTACTCATAGGTCGGAAGTGTTAAATTCTGCTGACTCTGTTGTGTTACTGTGAGCTAAGAAGCCAGTGGGAGTAAATAGCTGCAAACATGTGAGTTTTAAAGGACAGATTCTATTGCTACACCGTTTAAATGAATGCAGTCTTAATCAACTCACTCCGGAAATGATATGCAAAGTAAGCCAAGCTCAGCCAGTGAGACGACACTGAGTGCAATCATCTCGCAGCAAGAGTTGTGTCTGCAGTCACCGTTTTTGTCATGTATCTATTTTTAATGACTAATAATCGGTATTATCTACCACTGCTAGCATTTTTGAAACAGCAAAATTGTCCTGCATGCTTCCTGTTTAATCCCCACTTATCCTATTGAAGGTTATAGGGAGGGTCTGAAGCCTAAATCACAATTCAATAGCCGCAACCAGAGATACATACAGGATACACCCATCTAGTTCACTGCAGGGTTTCGCAAATCTATAACCCAATCATAACCTCATCGGAGACTTAAACCGAGACCCTTTTCCAGTAGCTGCCTCTTACCACCAAGACAAGGGAAGAGCACTGAAATGGTCTTATCATTTGTTTCTACCCTACTTTATCCACACCATTCTGTTTCAGGTACAGTACACTCCAGATAAGAGTTATTGTGGCTTCTGATGCACAAAATTAATGAAATAAGGTTAGTCATTGGGTAGAATGTCAGTCAAAGCCAAATCCTGCTTAAGTTAGGTGGTTTATGAAACCTATCAGACACTACGATGACAGTGGATGGGTCATCTTGGTTTGACTGCACAATAATGGCTAAATTAGACATTCAAAATGATTGCTTAACAAAAATATAAAAAGAAACTCTTGATTTTTCCCTGTTATACTAACTGAGTCAGTCATCACTCAGCTAACAAAGTCTCTGCCAGCTCAAATTCCAAAGTTCAGCTAATTTGATATAATTATTTCCCAGTCTCTTTTATTAGTTATTAAAATGCAACCAGTTAATACTGGAAATTTGTATGCAGTATTAAAAACTAAATAAAAATCAGAAAAAAATTCTAAAGGCTGCAGTGTCATGAATTTATTATTATTTACCCTTAAACTGAGAAGCTGCATGATCTGGCAGCTTCATCAGATGTCAAGTTGACCCTTCTGCAGTCTGAAGAAGCTTTATTCTACTAAGTCCTATTGTATTTTTAATTGAATACCAAAGTGAGCTTGGTGAGTGTTTAACCATCTTCAGTCTCATACATCTTCGCCATTGCATAATGGAAGCTATGCGGCATGGATGGCATAATAAACAGAATGCACATTCCATCTCTATTTTTGCGTCGTAATTGATGATACTAAGTTCACATTTGGTTTTCTTACAATACAGAATTTGATAAAAGATATTCCTTTTATTCTGAAGTTTAAAAAATGCAAGTTTTCAAACTATAAAAAAGTATTTTTACATCGTGATACATCATGTTGCAATGCATTGTTACACTCCTATTAACTACTGTGCCCATAGTGCCAGTCCCAGAATTGCCTTCTGACCATATTATTTCAAATGCATGCTGAATCCAGTAATACTGACTAGGGAAAAGTGGAAAAACAAACAAACAAATAAACAAACAAAAAACAACTGCTGCAAATTACATTTGAAGGCCATTATGAAATGCACTCTATAAACCTGGCACGGGGCATTCTTTCCCAGCTCATGGGGTGTTTCTTTGGAAATGTCAGGTGATGTTACATATCTGAATGAAGCTACAGGCAAATTCATCCCCTGGATGAGACCACAGGTGATCAAAGCCGACAGAAAACGTCTAGTCACCTTTGCATTCCATCCTTTTCGCCCCACTAGTAGTTGTTTGATTTATGCACCTTTCAGTTCAATTGCTGTGTTGTTTCTTTGTACCTCTATCTTAAACTCTGTCTCTCTCTTCTGCTGTCTCTTTATCTCACACACTCTTTCATGCACACACACACACCTCAGGTAATTACAAAAGGTCATGTTAGTGCTTCAGGGTGTTGTCATGTTTCGGGTGCAGCTGTGAAAGGACGGCCCTCGCTACACTGAAACAAAATTTCATACAAAACAAATGCAGCAGCCTCTACGTGAGTCACTTGGTGGTTTATTGAGCTGGAGCTGCACATGCTCTGAATATTAAAAAAGAACAAACTTACCTGTAAATATAAAATCTGTATGCATGTTTAGAGTTGAGTAGCTTTCCTGTTGGTTAAGGTACCCTACGCAACGGAACACTCCCCTCCAAAAGTATTGAAACAGTGAGGCCAATTAATTTTATATTTACTGTAAACTGAAAGCATTTGGGTTTCACATTAAAAGACAAATAAGAAAAAGACCAACATTTCAGCTTTTATTTTCCGGTATTTACATCTGGATCTGATACACAGTTCAGAAGGAGGCACCTTTAGTATTAATCCACCCATTATTCTTATGAGCAAAAGTGTGTTTTTTTCCCCAAGTGTATCCTGTTACATTGATTATTCAAACAATAAATTGTGCTAAATGTCTATGTTCAGATTTGGGTTTGGCCTGTGCCGACTATGTATTTATAGTTAGAGAAGTAACCAATATAAAAACCAGAGAGCTGTCTATGGGTAAAAACCGAGCAGTTGGAAAGCTGAAAGAAGATGGAAAATCAATCAGTTGATCTTATTTCTCATATCTGTTAAGAGATGTGGTGGTTTTTAATTAGGACCCAGGTGTGCGTGATAAGCATATCCCACGATGTATAATAAGAATGGGGAAATAATATAAAACAAATGAAAAGGGATAAAGAGCGGAGTGTAAGGTTCCTAACACAAAAAACCAAAAGGATAAAGGGGCGCGCCGGGGTTGCATTCCGAATGAAACTGGTCGCGAGAGGGCACCAAAGCGCCAATTAGGGCAGGCATGCAGAAAGCATGGTTTTGGGACGTCTCTTAAATGGCAAGGCACGGAGGTAGTCCAAATGCCAGGAAGCAAGCGTGAGCTCGAATGTGCATGCAATAAAATGAAAGCCATGCCGGGACACGTCTTATAGAGTGCGTGTTGCCGAGTGGCTACTCTAGCCGTGGCATATCTCGAGTCAGCAGCTGACTAGAGTCAGACTCAAGAGAGCGCAAAAGCGCCGGAGTGCCGGGACGGCATGCTGGGACGCGTATACTTCTAACTCACTACCGGGTGGCTGCTCTAAAGAGTGCAAAGAACGCCAAAGCGCCAGAGGGCGAGCGTGAGCTCGAACACTCACGCAGCGCGGGGGGGAGAAGAAATCGTGGAAGTGGCCGAAGCGGCAAAAGGCGAGCATATAAGTTTGGGGCGCGCTTATAGCACGAGTGTGAATAACACACCAAAGGCGCCAAAGCGCCAGAACACGAGAATGAACTCGAGTGCGCAAGGAGCGCGAACGCAAATAGATCGCGAGAAGCGCCGAAGCGCCAGAGGGGGAGCGTGAGTTTAAAAGCGAAAAAGCCAGACCGGGGCGCGTCCTATTAGTATCGAACACCCAGCTGGAGTGAGGCTAGGTAGGTACCGACGACTGAAGAGCGCTAGCTCAGAGCGTGCGAGGAGCGCACGAGTATGGGACAGGAAAACCCTCAAAGTGCCCCTCACAAACTAATTTACCTCGAGGGTTACCCGCCCATACACGTCCATCGGTCCTCAAAGCCC
>JAUZSU010013422.1:0-11042 GCA_034780255.1 Parotocinclus maculicauda
TGTTTATCTCTCTCTCTCTCTCTCTCTCTCTCTCTCTCTCTCTCTCTCTCTCTATATATATATATAGACTGTAGTCTATCTGTCTATCTGTTTTTGAGCATATGTTGGTAATGTCCTTTAACTAAAAAGTAGTAAACAGTACTTTAGTAACAGAGACCAAAAGTGGTTTATTTATAATCTTAAGCTTTTTTTAAGAGAAAGAGAGATCAGGTGAAGTACAGTCAAACTCAGTTACCTGATTATATTAATACTATAATTTGGTTTTTGTTTACACAAACTACTAACTCCCTATAACGAATGCTGATTAAGAAATTATTGAAAGTAGGTGTGGTGAATGAATTTTCACATAACAAAAAATTGTTAAACTAGGCCACGTTGCTCTAAACAAGTTATCCATATATTGAATTATGTACATTTGGAAAACAGATTTTAAAATGGTATAAAAACAGATTCACAACAAAAATATTTTGCTATTAGCCCTGGAACAGTATATCCTGATCTACAATGCTTCATTGAAAAATAATCTAATAATATCTTCATGATCTTTACAGATTTGTACAGTCTTGAGGTTTATAATATTTATTTTTATATAAAGACAATCATTTTTGCATAGCATGAAATATCGCATTGCAAGTATAAAATGCATGAATATTACACATATACAGTAGGCATGTTAGCAAAACCCCAGCTTAGGTTAAATAAAAGCTTTCTTGTTGTAAGATGTTCCTTGCTTTGTTACTCCATGCTTTCACTCAGTAATAGCCTGAGGGGATTTAAAGAGATGAACTTCGTGCTAGCTAAAAGTCATCACCAAAGGTCTGCATGTATGGGTTCAGCTCCTTCCTTTTTTCTTTTTACTTCCTTTTTGATACTAATGATACAAATGCAATCCTGCTGATTTGAGACATGATCTCTTGGCACACTCAATCCTGTCTTTCCTGTTGTGTTTCTCATTTTGCTAACTTGCCTTATTCATATTCACAGTTGTCCTGCTACTGTTGGTGAAGAACCAATGCAGCAGCTGCAGGTGAGGAGGGTTTGATCTCTTCAGAAAAGAAAAACCTATGTAAAATGAGCCCACAGCAAACTGCAATTGAAGTATGATCAAATGTAGACACAAGCAAAAACTGCATTAACTTACATTATGTGAAACAGAATGTTGATCAAAATTGACGTTGACCATGACTTTTAGGCTATTGAAATGTAAATATAACTAATATTTTCACAAGAAACTGAAAAACTGCAAACAATACATAAGTGAATCAGAGATACTGCTGAAAACGAGTGGAACAGAACCATCTATGCAACACATTGTACCTAATGCCATTGTGTCTGGATATACACACACAAAAAAACTTTAAATCTTTAATTTATGGTATTACACAATAATTATGGTATATACATTAATGTACTGTTAATGTACTATTATGACCGTGTAACCGTGTACCACATGGTATGATGGATACCTGATACTTCTGTTTGACAATAGCCAGTAATGAACAGTCCCACAAACAAAACAGAAGAGCAGCATCGATGAGTGAATGTGAACAAGTTATATAGTTAAAGAAATATTTATAAGTTAGAAAGAATAAACAAGTAGTGGGGAGACAAACAGCTATGTAAGTCTTATAACAGTCATATAACAGTTATTTATTAAAATAGTCTCAAATTTCAGAGTGTTTAAAAATTACAGTAAGAATCTTTATCTCAGTCTTTATGCTTTTTTGTAACGTGATTTTACACCATACATATATAATATAAAACCTATTCATCCATTCATTGTCTTATCTGCTTATTCTAGTCAAGGTCACAGGTGGGTTACTAGTCAGCGGCACAGGGCGCAAGGCAGGAACAACCCTAGATAGGGTGCCAACCATAGTGCCCATACATTCACACATTTATACACACATTCACACACTAAGGGTACTTTTGACATTGGCTGGTATCTTGAAAGCATCCATATTGGAATTTATAAAAAGTATTTTTTTTTCCTATGCAAAGGTGGTCATGTAGAACATCAAAGAAGACTAGTATAATAACTGCCACAATCAGATTTGCATAATCTCAAATCTCAAAAGATATTAACACGGAAATTTCAAAACTTTTGTTGTTCATCACCTGTCACTTAAGATAAAATAAATAATAAAAGAATATAAAAGAATAAATGATTCTGATGTTCGGGGAATGCAGCTTCCATATCACAGCCGCAGACTTTAACAGCTGACACCCAGAAAGACAAATTTTACACAGCACTGTTACATCCCTCATAGCCAAATTGCCAAAACCAAGACTGTCCTGTGTTTTTTGCCTTACCCTATATTTCCAATCCATTGTACCTGCTGTTGAATTCCATTCTGACTAATTTTACAAAAGAAAATGTTTGTTTAAAAAGAGAAATCGATAGCAGGGCACATACTTTTTTATCAATTCTTATTTTGTTACATGCCTAGTTGTTTTGCAAATAAAATTAACAAATACATGTTTCATTTATTTTTCTTAACTATGTTTCAGTTGGAGGGTAAATGCATGCCAAAAACAAAATCTTTGATCAAATGCATATTTATTCTAGGTTCACAAGTTATTTTTCTCTTTTATTTATCAGTTGCTTTTTCTGATGTTTATCTACATACCCTTTATTATATACATTAATTCCAAATATTTTTTAGTTGTTTTACTTCAGGCATATCACTGAGAGGGCGGCCCTTTTTACTCCTATACGGATTTCAAACTGATTAACTAAATGAGCATTTACACTTTAGAATGTGTACACTGTATAAAGTATATAAAGGCATGTTTGGTCTAAAGCAGCTACATAAAATTTAATGAAAAAAAACTATGTGCTAAAAAACTTGTGCCAAATAGGAAGACAGTTATCAGCAACATATCAAAAAGCCAGGGTTGGTCATGGTGTGCCCCTGTGACAGTGCCCTTGGTAAAGGTCATTTTCAGTTCTGTGATGGCAGCATTAATGCAGAAAGACCTTGGAGCAAGATATGCTGCCTTTAAGGCATCTTCTTTTCCAGGGACCTCCATACAGTTTTCAAAAAGACAATACAAAACCACATGCTGCACACATTACAAATAAATGACTGTGGAAGAAGATGGTACAGGTACAGCACTAGCCTGCCTGAAGTCCTGACCTGTCCCTAGTAGAGAATGTGTGGAAAATATTGAAACGAACGTTTTAAGATGTGTTGCAGGAAAAAATTGACAAAATAACACCTGAAACACTAAATAATTTGGTATCCTCTGTGATAATGTCTTTTAAGTGTGGTGAAAAGGAATGGTAGCATTACAAAGTGTTAAATGCTTTTGTAAAAAAAATTGTAAACTTTTTTTTTCCAGGCCTGAAATGCAGGAATGGATGTTTATTAACAAATGAAATTAGGTCAAACATAAAATATCTCAGGTTAAATATGCATTTTCCATACTATCTTAACTTGTTCTGATTATGGGTTGTACATTACACTACAGTATTTACCAGAAACTAACTTTTTGCACAGGGATGTAGTGACACATTTTCTTTTCATAAAAGTGCTTCAGTGAGTAGAAATTGTGAATTTCAGAGTCTCTGCTGCAGTCAATTCTGGCTGAGCATAGTAATGTCAATTTATGAAATAAAAAAAAATATATCCAGCAACTGTGACCGGGTGCCAGAGGTTAATGGACCAAAGTAGACATCAAGTGTAATCATGTGTGATATTGTGGAGGCGCTTTAAAGCGCAAAACTCTAAAGCTCTAAAGGAGATTTCAAACAGACAGGGAGGTGGTACTGTATAGTAACATTATTGAAAAGAAAATACTTTGTTGAGGTTACTTGGATGATGCAGCAATATACTACATTATACTACATTAGCAATATACTACATTCCAGGAACATCTTCTGGCATCAAGTGCTGACACAAATGGTAAGGTTGGTGCGAGGGCAACATAAGAAAGATAAAGATTAAACATAAGAAATAAGTACCTTTTTTAAAATTTTATTTCCACTGGATAGTTGGCTTGGGTAGCTCTATTGACCAGTTGCTGGTGTCTCAATTTTTAGAATATTGGCCTAATTACTTTTAAACATTTTGTTTGCAATATCTTGGTAACAATTACTGTAATAATTTATGTCAGAGACAGTGTTCCTACAAAAAAATAGACAAATAGCGCAGAAGCAGCTGGACTGTTGTTCATGCACATTCTTTCCAAATTATATGACCTTTTGGAAAACAAAGATGGTTGAAAAAGTATTGCATTGAGCTCTGTAGTTATTAACATGACCTTTTATCAAGTTTTGTAAGACAAAATACGTTTGTGTTATATCAGTGTTAATGGTGTACACGCAATGGCGCACAGAAATCATCTAAACATTTTAGATGCAAAATGAGTGTTCCTGACGGCCGTACACAAGTGAATAAACAAGCTACCACAAGTGAAAAAGCAGAAGACATAGTTGATAAGAGAGGGAAGACTAATTCAGTGGTATGGAAGTGGTTCGGCCTTACATGTATATTTTGTTATTATTAAGTTATTTATATTGATGGTTTGTTGATTTGACACGGATGTCATGTTCTTTTTACGTATATGAAGGCTTTTTTAAATTCTTTATCCTGGTTAAAGCACTTTGTTTTAATATGTTCAATTTGTTTTAGAATAAGAAAAAGCCTCTGTTTTAATTTCAAATGAAAGTTATTTATATTGATAATGCTTTAGTTAGGTTGAAAGGTTTATGTTTGACAGGGATGTCATGTTTTTGTTTGTATTAGAAGGCTATATGCAAATAAAAGTGATCATTGATTTATTTTGACCATTTTTATTTCTAAAGTATTATATTGTTTTTGTGGGAGAAGGTTTCAAAGACTTCAATTGAATTTTTAGACTGTAGTTGGTACAGACTTCCATTGTTGGGATTCTTGGCAGTTTTTTGGGGGCCTTCAAAGTATTTATATCGATATCGGAATTATATCGTATCGACAGAAATTGAGGAATATATCGCAATATAAATTTTGGCCATATCGTCCAGCGCTACATCAACTTATATAGGGTGACCTTGAGTTTCTCGCCATCCATCGCTGTTCTCCAATTGTTGGCATTTAGACCAAAATGGTAGTAGCAGCACTTGCAGTTTTAAATCCAAAATCTCTGACAAAGCCAGAAGTTTATCTGTTGTCTTACGTCACAGTGACACTGAATGGCCTTGGCTAAGCATGTCTCATTATGCATCATGACAAAATAATTAAATTACGATAGATGATGTTTCAAATTGAAGAAGTTGGCTTTAATCACATGATTAGAATACACAATTGAGAATACCAAAATTATACTATGTTAATGTAACATATTCACTTTATTAGGTTATTTAAAAAAAAATATGGCAAGTTGTTATCTTGTACAGTTTAACAGATTTTGTGCATTTGTGATGGAACCTGCTGTCACACAGTCTTGATCATAGCATTTAGAGAAGTGTCCAAATTTGTTTGTTAATAGGGGCAATTTTAGATACAGCAACTACAAATATGTAATTAACTGCTTTACAATAATTATAAATTATACATTTAAATGTATCCCAAATGCCTCACATGGTTTTTACGAATGTGACTTTTCTGTTGTGTATTAAATCTAGCTCCACAGAACTAAATTTATTTTTCAAAACTTGTATAGAACAGTAAATATTGGATAATCCCATGTTCAAACATGTAGAATACACTTGTAAAGCCATATTTGGCACCCTGCAGGTGACTGAAGCAAATACACCACAGTTGTTTTGTTTCCTTTTTCTTTTGTTAATCCTGCTTAGCCTGGTCAGGGTACTATGGATTTAGGGAAAGGCGTTTTAGCCCCAGGGGATGGAACCTGTGTCACCGCAGTGGAGGAGTAGTGCATTAACCCTCTGTGCCACCCAAGGTGGAAATATGATTACACTGTGGTACTGATAAAGCTGATAAGACATCTGTTGATGGTTATTAAATAATCTCTTATTATCATAAACTCAGTAAGTTATTTACGATTTTTAGTGTCTCTCTGTGTGTATGTCTTTACAGTGTGTGTTTTTATATCTACAAGCTGATTTGGATATGTTCATAATCCTTAAGACAGGTGCTGCAAGGCATTTCCACCTACACAAGTCAGACAGAGGGGACACCTACATTGGAACGTATCAGTATCACTGCTGTTCATACCACTTCAAAGGGCTTCCCATTTTTGACAGCCCCGAGATCTAAAGCCTTCTATCACAGATCTTCAAAAGGAAGCGCTTTCCAATTGTAATGTACATGTTTATTTGTCGTTTCCCCTTATTCCTGTCTTATGCTCTTTCGAGTCTCGTGCACATTGCATGACAAGCTGAAATGTGCAGAGAAAAGCAGAAGCGACAGCAGTTGGTGCGAGGCGGAGGGTGATAAGACTCATTTCCTGCGAACATGCATAGAGTCAGAGCAGTGCATAAAATATTCTCAGTTAAAAAAAAAGAACAGCGTGCCTGCATGTTGATCCTTTTTGCCACTAATTTCTTAAACTTATGTAATAAGAAAGTTGTTTAATTATTCAACACGTTGAAGCAAGACAAATGGAGAATTTCAATATTTGCTAATTAATCACTCATAACGCACTAGTCTATACAGTGTGTAATATTCAGATTCTTAAAAAAAAGAAAAAAAGGATGACTGGATTTTCTCATTCTGATCTGAAAGTCTGATATTGTTAGTTTGTTACCTTTTTTGGTGTCTGGCTTATAAACACATTTCATGACAGGAAATTACATTGCAATTATGTACAGGTGTGCACCGTTTAACTTCCGCATTATGTTCTGTGAAACAAGACATTGACCGAAATTGATGTTGACTGGACTTGACTGGACTATGGACCATAGTCATATTTATAGTAGTTTAAATACTTTGCATGTAGTGTTTTATTTTAAACAATAACCTTAATTAAAACACAATATGAAAACATTTAGTACAGTACACTACAATAAATGTTGTTCTTGTATTTTTTTACAAAGCTTAAAATACTTGCCCAAAGTGAGAATGAAAATTCAAAGTAGATATGTTACCTTTTATATTTTGCTTTTAAGACTTTCTTTTCTTTTTGTCAGCAGGTGTCAAAGGGCTCATTCGTATTCATTTTCTGTCATTCAGGTTTATATCCAGTGGTACCTCAGAATTCTGAATCAATTTTCCCCAAAGGAAGTAGTGTAAATTAATCTGTTCTCAATGCCCAATTATTGTTTTTTCACCTAAAAAAAAGGACTGTAATGTGTCTAAGGATGTGGATGTCCGAATTGTTTAAGTAAAGAGGTTTTCAAATTCCGAGGTCCCACTGTATAAGCAGTGGTTCGTAGTGCTTCATATTCCATGTATTTCATATTCCATACTTTGACAAGGTGAGGTTTGTCTGTCTGTTGGATTGGATGTCGGATTCTCAGGGTGCATAGCATTCCTTTACTTAAGGGCAAGTCTGCCCTGTTCCACCAGTGAAACATAATAAATTCATGAATGTGTTCATAGATACTGACTCACTTGGACTGCATTCAGTCCCATCTGCATGTCTGATAGCCAGATCCCAATCTCTGGCATCCTGGTGTAAGTTTTGGATCCAGTACCATCTGACTTTATTTTTATGTCTGTGTTTTGTTCCACTGGGTCTGTGGTTGTGCATGCAGACCAGAGGTGCTCCCATATGACAAGAGTCATTCCAAATGTACGCTGTCTCTACCATTTTTGATTTGCTGTGTGTAATGAAGGTGAGGCTGTTCTGGGGATCACCCCAGGACTACAGCGCCTCGTCCTTGCAATGGCATCCCTTTCAAAGAACATTTATGTCTGCTTTCCATTTTTTTCCTGCAGTCCTAACCAGAAAAAGCAGAGATTAAGACATAAACTACATTTAGAAATTTATCACACATACTGTTTCAGTTCTTCAGATGAACTGGACTATTCACCACTGAGCCAAAGCTATCCATCACCTTTGGCATGAACTGAAATGCTGACTGTAAACCATTAACACCATCATCAATCTGTGAGTAAACAAATGTAAATCCCCATGC
The DNA here is from genome assembly GCA_034780255.1 of Parotocinclus maculicauda. Lineage (NCBI taxonomy): Eukaryota > Metazoa > Chordata > Actinopteri > Siluriformes > Loricariidae > Parotocinclus > Parotocinclus maculicauda. Next base: position 8,030 of record JAUZSU010013422.1, read on the forward strand.
TCTAAAATCAACTGAAAATTTTTATAGAATACTGGGGGCTTTTGCAGAAGTGGGACCTTATGGTTTTAAAATGGGATAGTATCTCTAGGTGTCCATATCATGCAGTGTACATTTTTGAACACTGAACTAAAATGAGGAAGAAAGCAGGTAAGATAATATTAGACATAAGACAGCACTCTATTAATCCCTGATGAGAAATGTGGAAAGTGTGTTCCTGCATCAAACATACAATACACATTGCACAATAAATAATAAATACAGAGAGTAACAAATTAAAATTCAATGACAATATTAAAGAATAATTTACTTGGCTGATAATGCGGCTGTTAATATATAGAATTATACGTGGTAATCGCTGCAGATAGAACATTACAAAGTATAGTAAACATTCCCCTCTACACCGAGGCATTACAGGTATAAGTTGTTTAACATCTGCATTATGTTCTGTGAATCAGAAAGTTGAATGAACTAGATATTTTCTGGACGTTACCAGTAGTTTAGATACTTTGTACATTGTTTTATTTTAATCACAATATGAAAACATTTAGTACAGTATTGTAGTGTACAATGCTATAATTCATATCTTTGTATCTCTTATAAGATTTGAAACATCAATAACAAAAACTTAAGACTGTGATTCTCAAAGAATGTTTTTTTGCAACTGACAGTAAAGGCGTTTCCCATCCCAACTTATTGCTCAGAAAGACTCCCAGGTATTTGGACACCAATACTGAACTTATGCAACACATTAATTATTGGCCATATGAGCTGGATACACATTGGATACAATCTCTTAGGCACAGTTTCTCTTCACCAGATATGTGCTATTCTAAACATGTGTAATAATTATGAATGGTCACAAACTGTTTAAGGACATTAAGTAGGCAAACATAAAATAGTCCTGTTCTTTGTGGTGTGTGGTGAGGCATCGGGATAAAAGATCCATGTAATTTTTTCTCTAATGATATTGTATTAATGTTGCAAACAAAAACTATTTCATACTTTTGCATCATCATACATTTAAATAAATAAAATTAAAATAATTTTGTTAAGTTGTTTGTTTTTGGTGACTATTCATCCGCTGAGTAAATAAGCTATTGTAGTGTTTTTAACTGTTGAATAATCAAGGAATATGCTGAAGTGACCGAACGTTCTCTTGACTTAACACACCATACATCACTCTCGTATCACACATGCTCAGTCTGTACTGAGCTCGCCATATCCCACATATTGAGTAAACACAACAGCTATTTACTGTAAATCCTAATATTTTATGATTTATAACATTCCTTTATTGTTAGAAATAATGTTTTTTCTTATGTTGTGTTTTTTTATATAAAAGTTCCGCAAAAACCCGCGAAACAGCGAAAATCTGCGATATATTTTTTACATTAATATTTTTTGAAAACCCACGATGCACTGAGTCCGCGAAAGGTGAACCGCAAAGTGGCGAGGGAACACTATTTGTTTTACTTCATTGTTGTTTTTCATTCTTATGATTTTTAATAGTTTCATTTTTATATCACAAGTTTTTTTCTTTAGTTACAACCCTGTGTTAGATGCAGTGATGTATAAAGAATCAAATTGTTATCTATTTAATAAAATAATGAAACTAAAAACACTGATTTTCGATTGGATTATGGAGTTCAGGTACCATAATAGATATTAGAGGAGAAAAACTGAGATCAGTGCAAATCTAGTCTAGTCACCTCTGTGTTTTCACCCTGGAAGGAACTTCCACAAGTTCAGCACAATCTCCATTGTGGTGTCTCCTGCTTGTGGTTCACTGACACCACTCCACAAAATTGTCAATCAGGCTCCTTTATTCATCCTCCATTTCATCACTCCACCCCACACTACACTTCACAATATCAGAGTTGTTAGATAGTTGTAAGATGACCATTGTTCATCACATTGTAGCTTCATTTTAGCGATAACAATGCTATGTCACATAGTGATTTTAGTCTGATGTGATCCAGAATCTTTGCTGCAGCACATGTGTATGTGTTTATTTGGATGTGTGATTGTGCATGTGTGTGCCATCATTTCATTAGGGGAAGCAGTGACTCAACTAAGGGCTCCAGGGGGTGGATAAATCATTTACAACTGCCTTACTTCCCCATCCCTGTAATTAGTGTTTTTGTATGTGCCAGAGTGTGTGTTTTGATGGTGCCCACCAAAATGCATACACAGAACCAAGTTTAAAGATCACTCGTTTAGGAACTGTTACTAAAGACATATGGTTTGTGTGTCAGGCGGACACTCTCTTCAAAGCAAAAATATAGTTAGTACAGTCATGTGTTGGGTAAAACTTGGGGTGTTTTTAAATCACGCTCCCAATTAATCACGTAGTCCACATTTTCTCAATAATTACATAAATCATGTGTTTATTTAAGTTTTAGTGGTCACTGCATTTTGTAGTTCTACATTTTACAAACTGTAGTCCACCTGTTACTCTACAGCCTATGTTCTGTATGGCCAGCATAAGGCCTAACCACAGATCAGGTACAGGTGGTGGATAATTTAATAACACTTTAATAACACTGATGGGGGTGGTGATTTGTTAGTGTGTGTTGAGGTGCCACAATTGGATCAGCCACAGCACAAGATTAAACACAATAGTTTTTTCACAATAGTGTACATTCTAAAATTTATAGCAAAATATTGCATCTATATTAAGACAGTTTAAAATTTATTTATGATGCTTTTCTATATTACATTAATGCCTTTCTGTATTGGTCATAACTAGTTGTTATGGTTGTGCCATTGGTTGACCATAATTGAACAAGACACTTAGAGTTTAAAACACATTCTGTATTATTTTGGGGGTATTTTGCCTAACTCCAGAATTCACTTGGTGCAGACAAATTTATATGATGGACAGCCAGTCTACAGTTTCCAGCTGTAACGCTTGCACACAAGGACGCGGACCCAAAAGCGGCTGACAGAAATGACTTTTAATATCAAAAGAGGCAGGCAAAAACGTAGTCGAACAGGCAAAGGTCGGTACACG
>JAUZSU010013433.1:0-11042 GCA_034780255.1 Parotocinclus maculicauda
CTCAGACACACACACACACACACACACACACACACACACACACACACACACACACACACACACAAACACCCTATCCCCTGCAGAGACAGTTTTATTTGGAGATGAGACAGCACCAATTATTGTTTCAAATCCACTTTTGTTATTGTAACAGTGCACTGTTGCCTGTTGTTGTATTTCAAAACATTACAGAGCCAGTGAGGAAGAGATGCAGGGTGTATTAAGGCAGAAGGGAGGATCTTTAGGGACCTGCCATGTCTCTTAAAGGTGTTTCTCTTCATGAGGTCCCAAGGTGCCAGACAGGCCTACTCTGCAGTCCCTGTGCATACAGACGAGCTCTGAGCTCAAGCTGTTTTGTCACACAGAGCACATGGAGGAGGAAGAGCACATGGTGGCCCCACCTGCATGCTGCAGGCCCTCTCTAGTGGCTTCAGCTCTGGGACACAATGCAGGCCATCTCAAGTGCCTGATGTTTCACTAATTGGCCACGAGTGAATTTGACTTGTCAGCCCAGGCTTGGTTCTGCAGAATCAGAGAGAGGTCGTCATTAAAGTGGAACGCGGCCAGTCTAGGTCTGCTCCTTTCAGAAAAAAACATCAGGAGGCTTTTTTATATTCTTGACCATCATCCTCACCTGTGGAATGGCACTCACTGGCACTGTGTGATTGCCTCAGGGTTCTTGAATTTACAAAGGTGCTCCCTTTCTAAAGAAAATAAACCACCAGAGAACATTTAGGCATGTTCCATGAAGATTGTGGCTCATTTTCATAATTCCTCTTAGTGATTTAAGCAAAGAAAGGCAGCCCCCCCCCCAATCCACCACCAAAAAAAAACTGGCAGAGGATGTCAAGGAATTGTGGCCCATGGTTTAGTTCTTTTATCGCATTCCCACCTTTGTCACTGTCCTCTTGGTGAGGCTCCAGGAACAAGAATGAAATCCTGTGTCGCTCCTGTTTGTTTACTTTTATTTTCACTTTGTAGGTCACACTTAATGGTTAACGTAGCACTCCCTGCTGCTTTATCGGTGTTCACTTTCAAAGTGCCGTTTGCCTTTTAACACAGCAGCTCTTTGAATATGCTTAGGAATGGCACAAGCTCCAGGAATATTAAAGACCTTCCTGCTTTTGATGCCTTTTGTGGGTGAAACGGAGCGGGCGCTGGCATATCGTGGGGAATTGGAGTGAGTGAGGAATTAAAAGGAGCGTGCTTGCTATTAGGATATTGCATTGAAAATGATCTTTCGCTCTCCTTGTTAGGTCAATTGGGGCCCCTCATCACAAACAGCGATGGGTATTTTAGTTAGCTGCAGCAAAGTTTTAGATTGTGAGCTGTGGATGTTAATTTGAATTATATTGCTCACAAAAAATAGGGGATATTTCAAAATGAACTGTCCCCTAATGAAATGTGATCTGACAAAATATAGCATATCACAATAGTTTTAGACTTGGTCACGATACATTATATTAATCACACTTTTGTTGGTTTTTAAAGCTAATTTGTGGCTGGAAAAAAAACTATTTAAATATGTATAAAACATTAAAAATATAGCTCCACGAAAGTAATAAAAGACATCTCTATGACTAGTCCATTCGTATGTATTAGTATATTTCCCAACACAATATAAACAGTTCAAAATGTAAATATTAACAACATGCTTTAGGTGTCCATGATGATAAACAAAAAACTTCACAAATCACACAAAAAGAATAAATAAGTTGCTTGTTTTGGATTTAATCATTCCTCTGTATTTTTATACATGAAAAATGCAGTTAAAGAATATTTACTTGTCTTGGTAAATAGTAATGAGGATAAATTATTTATATTATTTTTATTATAAATTATTACTTATAATGTACGTCTTTATCACGGGATTCAACAGGTTATCGTCATAATAGACTCTGTATGACAGGGAAAATGCAAGCTGGTCTAGCAAATAGTGTAGGGGCTTTATAGTACTTCATGGTGTCCATGATGAAGTGTAAAAACATCAAATAAAATGACTGGGCCTCCACCTTAAGGATTTAGAATTAGGTTATTTATTTTATAACCATCTTTCTAATAATGCCATACCCAAAAACCTCTATTTTCTCATCTTTCTAGAGAATCCATTTCCAATCTCAATATTATTTAATAAACTGCAAGTGTTTATATTTGTGGTTAGATGAAGAAAAGGTTTTCTTTTGGCACACCATCCACATAGTTTGTTACAATGTAGGTGGCATATAATTGTAGATATGGAGGCTTAGTGACCCCCCAAAATGCTTCAATTTTCAGTAAATCTCCAACTTTCATCCTTTTGCATTTCTAACCATCCTCGCTGTGTGTGGCAGCAAAATACACCTGCATCCTCTTCCAGGTAGCTTTACTACAGCTCCAGTTGTTTAAACTTTTTAATTATTGCTTTAACAGTGGATATAGGATGTAGCTATTTTAACAGGCATTGCCTTATTCATGAAGGGTGTAAACTAATTTTATTGTTTTGTTTATTTTTATTGTGTAATAATTCATTTTTCTCATATCTATAACTGAGTAAGGGAATCACATTAGACTCATACAGTAGACCGTCAGCACTCGACGCGTCTTTATTCAAGCAATTCAGTCATTAAATGGTCTGTTCGAAATGTTTTTACCTCCAAATTGTAAAAGAAATCTTATTCGGAACATTGGTAAAAGCTGTACACATATGACCCTTCTTCAGAGTGTGCCTGAAATGAATTAGGTCCCGCCAAATGTGGACCGCCTTCCAGAACCAATTAAGTTTGAATTCCGAGGTTTCATTGTAACAGTAACTAGGGAATCATGCGTTCTTAATTAAGCAGTATATTTTGCTCATGTATTGAGTATGAGATTATGATAATTTACAACTAAAAATGTTTTACAAAGGCTACCAATATTTCTGGACGTTGTATGATTGTATATTTTGAGCTTACTAAATATTAAAAAGAAGGTTAATGTGATATTTTCTTGACATAAAGAAGTTAAAACTGCATACATAAAGAAAACAACTGGCTCTTATGTCATATTCCATCCTGGATAAAGTTTCGAGTTGCTTTATGATAAATGGTGAGCCGATCTTACTGCTCACTAATCTGATTTGACTGGGATTAATAGCTGTTGACTACACCATGTGGAGCTGAGAAGCAACAAGCTGTGCGTATGTGGAGGCCAGAAAAGCAGACTCAAGGGTGAAACAGTCCCATCGTCTCCTCATCCTATGAAAGAGTCCCTGTACTCCCATTATTTCCTGCAACTCTGATTGATCTGGACAGGAAGTGACCTGGCTCAACAAGACAAAGCTGGCTTCAAGGTGCTTGCTGTCATAAGATATGTTTCCTAGCTAATGTTATAAGAGTATTTCGTTTACGAAGCTACGTAATAAAACCAAAATAAAGAATACTAATTCTTATAGGACTGAAAGTGTAGTTAGTTTGTTGAAGGTGACTTAAAATTTATATAAAAACCCAATTGCAATCAGTTGTAAAACAATATTTTTAATTATTTTATTTTATTTTTCCTCAGCTTTATTCTGTTGTAGATTGCAGGGGGTCAGAGCTCATGTTGGACCCAGGCGAATGCACACTTTGGACAGTTTTGTGTCTGTGCAACCCAGTTGGAATGCACTGCTGGGACTGAAATCTGGGTCATTGCAGTGGTGGGCTAGCAGATTGCTGCTGCACCACGTGAACTTTTATTTTATTTACTTTATATCATATGGTACTTGTTCCTATTAACCATTGTGAGTATAGGTCTCCAAGAAATCAGTGAGTTAGAGCTGTTTCTTAATAACATAATAATAATTACTTTGTTAATAATTAAAACACTCGTTTTATCATTAGTGGCTTAAATAGCAATAACATTAAGAACCTCAGTAGCTTTCCTTACAGATGCAATAAGCATTAGTCATTTGACTGAGTCACAGATCTGATTTCCCGACTGCTGACATCAAGCAGAAAGATATGAGGACCTATATTTTGCTTCCACAGACAGTAAGAAGGATGATTAGAGTGGCTCAGATTTCTGAGTTAGTTGCACAGAATTGCACAGAATTGCAAAATCGTTTTGGTGTCAAAACCTCCAGCTATGTAATTTACACACCAGACATGAAAAAAATAAATAATAAATAAAACAACGAAGAGCCAGGACTTAATATCATTAATAGTGCCACTGGCACTAAGAATGCGTCTGAAAATGGCAAACATGAGAGGACAGTTGAATGAGACCATTTTTAAATTTCTTCTAATTATTATTTGTTGTTGAAGAGAAAAACACAAAACTGATCTAAAATGTGAAGAGGAGTTGTAAAGCTGGAAGGCTGGACATGTCAAAGTTCTCAATGAAGACCAAGGGTGTATGTGTGCTGGGATTTTGTAGTGATGGCATGTGAATCAGGTCAAAAAGCAAGGTGGTGGATGACCGTGAATATGATTTCTTCAGTAGGGTGATAGATTCCATCAGTAGGACAGCATACACTTTGAAGATTGTGGATTTTTGAAGATTCCAAGGCTTAAGGACAGTAACGAAATGAAAGTGTGGAGATGTGAAGTTTAGGCAGTGAGGAAACAAGAAATGTGCAGGTTGAGGAAATAAGCAGATCTATTCACGCACTTTAACAGGAGTATAGGAGAAAAAAGGAGCTGAGAAGAATACAAGAGGTGTTGATTTGTTTTCTGAGGTAGTCCAAGTCTCAGTGAGTACCAAGAAGTAAAAGGTAGTGTGTGTTCAATGGTGAAGTCAGCTTTGTGTACAGTTTGCATACAGTTATTTACACAAACTTCCAGCTATAATCCGTTCCACAGTAGTAGTCCTTGGTGGACAGTCAGGCTTGGTAAGGTCACGTGATCTTTCAGAAACACACATTAGTTGTTGGAGTAGATCAGAAAGTTACACATAAGTGTGTGTGGTTTGTTGAGCATTCTGTCCACATTGCAATGTTTGTTGTAATTCCTCAGTTGGGTCATACATAACCTGCCTTGTTTTGTGCTATTGATTCTTTACAGCTGCTGCTGTAACAGGCTAACCTCCACAAATATGTTACGAGCCTGTTATATTTATGATAAATCTCATTTCAATTAATAGTAATGAGCCACTACCAGGTGTGATTAATGGTCTACCCAATGTGATTGTCCAGTTAAGAAGCAAAACCTAATATTAGAGCAGTATTTAGTCAGTAATTCCGCTTTGGCAGAGATGAAAGTAAATGAACTGTATTTTAGAAGGACTCAAAACAGAACAAAGAAATGGGGTGTTAATAAGGTGTCAAGGGTGTAAACAGGTATGACAGAGACAGATTTGAAATGGCAGCTGGTGGGGGGGTCCCATGAAGTACCCTGTCTAACAAGCCTACACAGACACAGATAGGCGTGACGCTCACTCAGCTGAACTAAGTCGCCTCCACGGACAGCTACACCTGCTTGACTTGATAGACAGAAGCAACTCAGACCTGTCACTGGTGCTAACGATCCCCTCCCCAGTCTCCTCCTACCGCGACACACCCTTGGTATGTGCACCTCTTTTCGATGCCCACCATTGCTAACAGGCACAAATGCTCCATTGCTCACACCAAGCCAGTTGATCTCGACTTTCCTCCCCGGATGCCAACTGTCAGGCTGCCCACTGTCAATCTGTCAAAAGCTGCACTCACATCAGTCAGAATAGTGCCCATCAGTTCAACTGGAACGCTTTTCAGCACATGGCTAGCCACATTCTCTCTCGGCACACTACAGGGGCCTTGCTTCTCACATGCTTAATGTGCACACACATGCCAGCACAGAATCACAAAAAGAAACTTTTGTACTTTGCATTCACCTGTTTGTATGCAAGGACTGAATTAGTACATACAAAAACCCTAGTTTAATTTGACAAAGCAGTACAGTTTGTGTTCAGGCAGATCAATAAAAAGAAGCTGTGATAAAAAGTAACGGATCAGATTTTTTAATCTACATGCTCTCGTCATGGAAATATTTACTCAACATTCAATTTAATTATTAAATTATTTTATTAACAAGCATAATATAAAGTAATTAAACAACATTTGCAGTACAGAAATGCTTTGTATAACTTCATATGTTGCATATCGAACTTTAAATGAGTGTGTTTTTCATCTGGAGACACTGGGAGGATCAGCCATCTGACAACATTGGTGCTCTTAGTAAGGAAAATGCAAATATAACTAATTACAGCAGAACCTAGTTCTCCAATCACTTGGTGTCCAAATTCCTACTATAATATAAACCGATCAGGCATAACATTTGGACAATGGGGTTCAACTACAACCCCAAATGAGAAGTTGGAATGGGATGGAAAATGCAAATGAAATACTAAAAACATTGCTCATTACATGTACTTTGACTTTGCCATTATTAATATAGATGTTTTTACCTGTATCGTCATACACTGTTGAATGCATGCTATTGTCTTTATTTATACTGCTCACAAAAATTAGGGGATATTTCAAAATGAAGTGAAATTAAATGAAAAAGACTACGTTGGACTCCTGAGTAACCCTTTCAAATTCTTTAAAATGTGGAAATTCTGTGTTTACCAAAGAATTCAAATTAATCATTTATCTTGGTGGAATTCATTGTTTTATGCTCAGAAGAGTTTTACTTACAGTGATGTTAGATTTTCACAGAAGGAAACATTCATTCATTTTCTTATCCATTTAATCCTGGTCCGTGTTGCTGGAAACCGGGTGCATAGGAATATCCTAGGTAGGAGCACCCCAGAGGGCACAAGGGCACTTTTAGAAAGACAAATTAACCTAACACACATGTCTTTGGAATGTGGGAGGAAACCGGAGTACCCCAGAGTATACCCATGCAAACACAGGAAGGACATGCAAACACCACACAGACAGCATCCTAGTTGGGATCGAACCAGATACAGTGAAACTATAAGGCCACCACACTAACCTCTCTGCCACTGTACCACTCAAAAAAAGACATTTCTACTGTTATTATACAGTTCACTTTTTGTTTGTTCCCCCTTGACGAATGACTTTATAAATGATGATAGGTCAATTTTCCAAAGGGATCTTAGAATTGATTTACAATATTAAGTGTTTACAGACAGAACCTGCAGGAAATTTGTATGTAGTATTAAAAAACACAAAAATACCCAGAGAAACTCTTGAGCAATAGCATCTGGGGAGGCCAAGTTGACCAGTCTACAGTCTAAGCTTGATCGGTAATTATCTTTTTGGAAGAGTAGCAGCCAAGAAACCACCTTTCAGAAGGAGAAAATGGTACAAATGCAAATATATTACAACGTTTACAAATAATGACATGAAGATTAATGCAAAAGTGTATTATGGAGTGATGAATTAAAATGTTTTGGTCTAATTATCTTATATGTCATATGTTAAATATATGTTATATATGGTCATTATTCCATTGCTAAAACAAAGGGAGGCCTTACACTTTGCAAAGTACCAAATATAATTAAATATTTTAAAAACTGTGAATTACTCTACAGTTTTTTTTTCTTTGGACCGGATCTTGCTGTGTCTTGTGAACACACAAATAAATCTATATTTTTTAAAGCAGAGAAGAGTGGTCTGCTTGTTCTTCTTTCCCATAGAGGAGCTCTGATCCAAAAAAAAGTGTGCTATTTCAGAATAGAACAGGTGAAATTGATGAAAACACACCACAAATTTCCTTTTGAGATTTTCTGTAGTTTGGTGTAATAATTGTGAAACATATGGCAACTCTGGGCAACACTGAACTACCACTTCTTCTTGACTGTTTATATGAGCCACGTTAACTTTTCAGGGGGATGTGTGTTTATTTCAGCTAAATATTTTGTTCACAGCATGTTTTGACTGACAGATGTGTATATTTTAACAGTTGCACAGGATCACCTCCTCTGTGATTGATTTTCTTTGCTGCAGTGTGGGGGATTCCTGTGGGACAGGGGAAGTCATGCGTGTCTCCGTGTTTGGCGCTGATAGATATTTGGTCGCAGCAATCTTAAGCTCCAGGTATTATTGGCCCAAAGAGGCCTAAGAACAACTACATGTGGTATATTTCGTGTTTAGTGCTTGGCAGTCCGACACTGACAGCACCAAAAGCATTTGCAAATCTAATGTAAGATATTAAAGGACCTACTGGTATGAGCTGTATGCAGAATGCTGATGTTTTTGGAGAGACTGGTGCATCTAGTCATAAGCAAATAAAAGAGCAATCACTACTGGAGGATTTTTGTGAATAGTGTATGTGAAATTATAATAGTTTTAAATGTTAGAAAACTTCCTCAAAGATGCACTTTTGCTTGACTTTTGGCAAATCCCATTATGTAGATAAAATCAAAGTCCTCATTAATCTTTCAAACAAACAAGGCGAGAGGTTTCAGTTTGAATGGAAGTCAACAGGAGAGAAAGACCTTCAGCACCTTGCCAATAGGCAAGTTCAGCCTACTTTACATTACCAGTGAGGGCAGGTGTTGGGGCCTGCTTTGATGTGGAAATTGATTTATTTTTTTAATATTCCTTGACTGTGTATAGTGGGTGTTTAGGGTGGCCTGCAAGGGATCCAGCATGCCATTGCTTCCTTTTAGAGGCTCTGATAGATCTCACTGTCTGATCTGCGCCTAGCCACAGGCGCTAAGACACAGGAGGAGAAACAGTCTGCAAAAAAATTATCAATGCAAAGAGGGTGCAAGAGGTAAAAAGAAGAATATAATAGAAATACCACCTTTTTGACCTCTCACACGGATTAAACTCTCAAGATTTACAGTGTTATTTACAAAATTATTAAGTCATAATGCTGCCATTATCAGCTCACCTGTGACTGCCACTGGAGAAAGCACAAGTATCACGGTGACCTACACCATTAACCCTCACCTTAAGGGGATGCAACAAGTATGTGTTTGGCTGCTATTTTTTGAGCAAGCTCAGCAGGACTTGGTTTTTTTTCCACAGTTCACTCTGGTAGAGGAAAAGATCTTAATACATTTATAAAGCATCTCAGTGACAGAAAAGAGAAATGAAATCCAGCAAGTTTTCACAATGTGATGATGGCACTGTATACTCCTACATCCCCCTCTGAGTGGGGGAACAGGATGAATTTAATTTCATGACTGTCTTGAATTGCAAATGCTGAAGGAATGCTTGGCAGTGCGCCACAAGAATGAGAGAAGGCAGGCCGAAAGCCTGACAGGCCTGGCTGCCACATTAGGCAAATGAAAGGTGAAGGCAGAGCCAATCATCTGGCTAAGGTAAAAAGCTTGGCATCACCCATACTGGTTTAGCCAATGGTTAGAGAAGGCTCCTTGAAACAAATTCACAGGGCAGTAGGCAATTTAATGCAAGATCAATATGAAATATTTTATACTTTCCCCTGATAAAACAATGACTTTTTGTGGGCGGAGGTCATTAAGTGGGACTAATGCATTACTACATATTATAGCCCATTCTGGTCTTATGATACTTAAGAATCTTCACCCATATTGATTCTCCAATGAACATTGCCTTTGTTGGAGGCATTTGTAGAGGTGTAATGGTGTATTTGCTTTCTGCTTAATTTTATTCTAAGCTACTTGGTGGTGTAACAACTGTTGGCTGCTGTTGTTGTTGTTGTTGTTGTTGCTGTTGTTGTTGTTGTTGTTGTTGTGGTTGCTTTTGTTGAACCAAGTGGTCTTTGTAAAGATTCTAGCAATTCAGTTGCAAGGTTTATGTTTGCTCTAAAACAGCCTTTTAATTTGGAACTCACAGTGAGTAGACCATTGCTAGCACCTTTTAATGACTCATTAACAGCACCTGAAAGGCTTTACTGAGGTTTAGCATAAATACAACAGGGCTAGGGGCTAATCAGCTAATCACTTGTACTGTTATTCTGGAAGTTAGCTTGTTGACAGACTCTTTGCCTCAGTTGCTCTGCAGAAAGGTCTCAGGTGTACAAAAACTAAGGGAGCCCACTGAGCAAGTACAATGAGAGAGTGCAATGTGGACAGACTGCTCAGCAATCAATACATACTTGTCTTATATTTCTGACCTACTCAAAAAGCTGATAATGTGTTTGTGAAGGTTCTTGATCTTACTATGTCCTGTTACAGATGTTGCTCCTTAGGTAGACATTACCTCACCCAGCTTGTTTGTCCAGCTGCAGGTCTCGGAGCTGTCTGTCAGTTGTTCACAAAGCTGATTTCATCATTGCCTATCATACTAGTATATCTATTTGCTGCTTGGCTATCACGGAGCCACGGAGCTTGGATATCTCTCTTCCACTTTGTCTTTCTTCCATACTATTCCAAAACTTTTCTTGGGGTTGGGAAACAGGTCTGCCCATTTCCTCAGTGAAAGTTGTTGTTGCCTGAAAGTTGCATTTTTTCCTCATGAATTCGATTTGGTTTATGTGTGAAATCTTTGCAAACTTTACAGCATTGTGATATATTTACCCCAGCAACTTTATCTATGAGCTTAATTTTCTTATCAGCTCATTTTCAGAAGATGGCACTCATCTGGTTCTACTGGGGGATCTCAACCTCCCTACTCATGGCATCATCTTCATGGTCACAGTATTTCTCTTCTTGAATGACAAAACAACAATGATTTGTAGAGCAAGCTGAACAAGACTGAGCTGATCTACATACCAGCAAATAAATCTCTGACAATTTCATCAGTCAGCATAGATGGTGTCACTGTTCATTTAACCCACACTGCAAAGAAAATTGGTGTGGTTTTTAAAAACAACCCCAGTTCATCCCTTAGTTTTATTGTATATGACCTCATTGGCAAACAAATTTGCTTGTTAGTCTTTGAGTATCATTAGTTTGTGTTCAGACTGTTATACACTATTAAACATGGCTCACAATTTCAGAATGAATATGAAGAGATTAAAAAAAGAAGCAGTTGATTTTAGTTCATTAAAAAAGATGACCAGGAAAGCAAATGTAAAGCAAAGAAAATTGTTCAATTACACAAATCAGATGCAAACTTAATTATCGTGATTGAGTAGCAAGTGACATATTCATAGGGGTGAACAGAAGCATGTCAAACTGGACAAATGTGTCACACATTGACTGTTCAGTAGGGTGTATGGTCACACAAG
>JAUZSU010013444.1:0-11042 GCA_034780255.1 Parotocinclus maculicauda
AGGCACCATTAATGCAGAGAACTATGTTCAGGTTCTAGAACAACATATGCTCCCATCTAGACGTCATCTCTTTCAGGAAAGACATCTTTTGATCTGTAATTTGTGTTCTATTCTGAATTAAATATTAGATGTTGGCATCTCCACATCATTGCATTCAGTTTTATTTACAATTTCTTTAGTGTCCCAACTTATTTGGTTTGTAGTTGTATGTTTCGTTATAACGAGACAAAAGTTCCAGCATCATTATCTTGGCCAATGCAGATTTGTGATTCGTTGTTGTTTTCACCTATTTGTTTTGTTTGTTTTGTAGTGCATTTTTTATTGTCAAGGCATTTTATTTTGAGATTTCCATTCTGACCATTTAAGGTTCTACCTTTGTTTATACTTGGTACTAGACACTACAGATTGTGAACAACCAACATATTTTTTCATACTTTTACTTGGATTGGATTCTTGAAGAATTTTTATAAATGTTTCAGTTAAAAAGCTCTTGTTATTTTTTTTTCTTTAGTTTGCTTACTCAGATTGCATATACATTATGTAAGTGCTCCCTTTTGACTATAGGCTGAGTGACAAATTCTTTTATTTGATCCAGAGAGAAACTTGCTGTTCATTTGATTTATAATTTAGAGTACATTTTTACATTTTGATCCAATTTTGATATGGATCACTGAAATATTGAATTCTACCAAAGTTAATTTATAATGGCACTTGGGGGAATGGCAGTTTAAAAACCATTTTTGAATTTTCTGTATTTCTGTGTAAATCTGAACTCCTACATCGATGAAGAACTAAACGTTTCTATTAACTGTTGACCAATTTATTTTTTATTATTACTTTCATGACTTGAAAAGGCTAACTTTATACTTCTTAAATCAACTTTTGTCTTTAGGGACATTATACAATGCTCACAAAATTAGGGACTGTTTCATTAGGGCATATTTCACTTTGAAATATCCCCTAATTTCTGTAAGTATATCATTCTGTCTTGTGTCTGGCTTTGCACTGTTAGCAAAGTTAGCTTCAGCCACATGTTCTGTGAGGGGATGCTGTTTTAAGTGTCTTATTGTTCTGAGTGTTTTCTGAGTTCTTCTTCCACTGCTTATTTCATCATGCATACCACAAACAGCACTCATTCACTGTGAAGAACTAGAACACTGAAGACATGGTTGTAACTCAAATAGCACTAGGTCACTGCTCCTTCCCTAATACTGTACTATATAGCGCAATTTGGAGCACAAATGAAATCTAACACGTCATTCTGCAAGGTAAAATTTTTGAAGTTTCCCCCCTTTAAACCCTTCAGTCATAACAGTCAAGGCACTGAATTGCCCAGTAACTGTTTATTATACTGACAATAACCGCAAATATAAAGATTCGTAAATTTAATCTGAAAAAAATGTTTTTTCATTCATAAAGAAATAATATGGGTCAGGTTTAAAATGTTGTTATTAGGGTAAGCTATTCTACCGACTGAAGCAAGATCCTGGTGTTATAACAAAGGTCTAGGATCCCATTCTATTTGATTGATCATTATAAATTTGGAAGAAGATATTAATGTTAATATTAAGAGTCAGAAAGGTAACTTGAGAGTTATACAGCATTAGCAGCTCCACCGGCTTAAGATCTGGACTTAGCAGATAGCATACACCTATCAGATGAATCAATCTCTGTTCAGCCTTGGGTGGTGTTTAATGAAAGACACAAAGTTTAAAAATAACACACAATAACATCTTTGTGCATGATGAATCTGATCTCCACTCCTTCCAGACCTTTGACTCTGGTCATTAATAGCTTTATTTTCCAAATTTAAATAGGTTTAAATAACCAGTAAGTTTTATAAAACAATTATAGCTTTCATTTTGTCAGTGTTGTACTTGTGTAATTATAACTTTTACACAAGTTTAACTCTTTAGGGTGGACGTTGTTGCTAGGTTACATGCAGAGTAACACATAGAGCATTAATGGAATGGCTACAATTTCTCTCAGCCAATCAGATTGTGGCATTGGATATAACTGGAATAACCTCGAATAGGATATAAATACTATAGAGTTTTGTAATACTACTTGTAATAATTCTTACGATATTTTTACTTTTGATACTCTTGTGCTTTAGTTACAGCCATGTGCTAGACAGTGTGATAGTGTGAAATAATTAAGATTATAATAAAAAAACAGTGCAGTATGAATCAATAGTACTAGCCGGTATCCAGAGTTCAGATTTTACATTTGATAAAAAACAGGATTTTGGAATCCACCTGCACTCTTCCCAGTACAACCGTTCTGTTTCCAACACTAAGACATAGCAGCACGTTCTTTAAATCTGGTAAGTTTCAAAGTGGAGCCAATATTGGATCAGACTTGTTGGTTAGTAAGTACCTTTGATTTGGGGTTAGATTGAGTTCTGGGAAATTTGGAGGCCAGGGCAACACATTGTTGTTTGATATGGTGCTTTAATATGCTACAGGGGGCCACTGTCATTGGGTAATACAATACAACTGAATTTGTGTACCTGTTACCAGGTGGCAAGTATGACGTTGAGGTCCCCCTTTCATGGAAACTTGTGATGACGTGACTGCTATTATTTATATGTGGTATCGATATAGGCAGATTTCCTATGATTAAGATTATTCCTATAGGTTTGTATGTATCATTGCATTATTCAGATTATGCAAAAGTCAATTTAACAGTTCATTATACCTACACAGTTCAGTTTAATTTCCACTGTATGTGTCGTTGTAAATGCTTAAAGATCATGCAAGCGTAATATCTTTCTTCTGATTGTAAGCTGGTGTTTAGCAAAGCACTGTGGTCTCTTTTAGCACTAAGCTCTTGCAGCCTTTTTTTCTATCTCTTTTAGCCAATTTTCAGTCAGCAGCCTTTTTACACACGTGTTGCATCTGGTCAAAGCTATGTAAGAGCGATTGAGGCAGTAATGGATAACTCTACCAGCGTTCTGTGATTCTTACCTGCACAGACAGTTGCTTAGGAGACCATGCCATGTCTTCACTTAAAACAGTTTGTTTGGGTTTACTACGGGTATTCTTGTTTCCTCCCACATTCCAAAGACATGCAGGTTATGTTAACTGATTACTGTAAACTGGCACTGACTTGAGTGTATACATGTGACTAGTCTAATAGCAACGCTAAATAAACAAACAAATCATATTTTGATTGATTATTGTTGTCTTAGTTCTGCAAATAATTGTTGGTAATATTTTATTATGAAGTTTGTTGCTGCAAAGCTGTCTTTTTTCAAGCAAAGCCAACTTGCTTGCATTACATAACTTTTCAAACAGTCTAAAGAATTGGTGAATAAAACATTGCTCGCAAAAATTGGGGATTTTTAATTTAATTGTCCTATGGTTTTTCCTGTATCTTTTTACTGGTGTTCGTTATTTTGTGAAGAACCAAAGCCTCTCGGCTGAGAGAATTTTGAGGAAGTAAAGAATAGAATGCACTTATAGGACATACATTTTATAATTCCTCTAAGTCCCTTCCTTAAATGCATTTCCTTTGGACATGAGCTCCATGTTGTTAAATTATCCTGTAACCCTGTGGTTAGGTGGCTTATCTTTTATGATTCATAAAGATTTCATAAAATGTAAAAGTATTAAATTCTGACTGTATTTGATGCATTTATGTTTGATGAAATGAAGGGTTATTAGTAAGCTGAGTAACTAATCTGAGTTGCTAGTAAGCTATTACATGTAACTATCGACTCATCAGTGTTTTTGGGACCGATACAGATCGCCCCATCACCTTTAAGCACTATCAGCTGATTGCTAATATCGATCGAGGACAGCACAATCACAGCATAAACATGGGCTGTGTCTGAAACTGCCTGCTTTCATTCTGATGAGGATGCAGCATACTGCTTTAAAGGTTGAGCAGTGTATACTGAATGGAATCTAGTATGTACTGCTTCAGTATGACATTTCAGAAGCAGCTGCGGTCTAAACAGATTTATTGCCTTTTATTACAAACTATCTTCTCAGGCAGCTGAATACAATATGGGGTTTCTTTGACCATTTTAATCCCTTATTCGTAACTTAGTTTGTATTTCCATCTAGTGGGGACCTGTAACTGAGGGGGCTGCAGCAAATTACCTACCTAGTTATGTGTATTTGCATATTTTGGAATGTATAAATATATATACTTTTTTGTTGGGTTTTTTAAGTGACTACATTGTTTTAAAGTTACAAATTGTCATATTTTAGCGGCTAGCCCTAGTCTGGCTTTCCCAACACAGGAAGGAAGCAGGAGTTCATAACAAGCAGAATAGTCGAATGTTTTAATGGAAATGATGGGTAGATTGTAATCTTGTTGTAAAATGAACATGCAGAGGCTGTCAATTTTTCTTTTGATCCAGAAAAATTACTTTGAGATTATTGCTGGTTTCTTTTTCCTCTGTAGATGCAGTGACAGTCTGACCAGTGGATGTCTGCAGGCTGTCATTGTCTGGTGAGCACTGGAGCCACGGGAAGTACAAGTTGCAGTCATTTCTTTAAGCCAACGCCCGTGTCTGATCGGTGATCTCCTGCGAGGGAGACAGCAGCTGCTGTAAACACCTTCCGCCTGATCCCCTTCCCTCCTCACTGCCACTATGGTGCTGTCACAGAGGCAACGAGATGAACTGTAAGCCCCACTGGCTGTTTGATTTACTTTTCCTTACACATGATTTGTTTACATGTTTACATACCTATTCATTAGCTTTTTCTCATTTCCAAATGAGGTGTGCATGAATTTCATTAGTACTTCACTCAGATTAGCTGACTGTGGTGTGTGGCTATTAAATGCTTAATGTAGGTGGCAGGTGTGTTACTGTCGGG
This sequence comes from Parotocinclus maculicauda, assembly GCA_034780255.1. Lineage (NCBI taxonomy): Eukaryota > Metazoa > Chordata > Actinopteri > Siluriformes > Loricariidae > Parotocinclus > Parotocinclus maculicauda. The sequence continues at coordinate 4,833 of JAUZSU010013444.1, forward strand.
ACCCTGAAGACTGGCACGGTTGCACGTGCTTAAATGGGAGGCTGTGATTTCCAACTCCTGATGGGCTGTGGATGAAGCTGCTGCCAACCAGCCAGTAGGGTGCACAGTGCCAGTATGGATTTAATCTGCACACTGCTGGATATGTGAGCTTTAGGCTCTTCTGTTGTATGTGGTGGTAGACCTCATAAATTACATGTATACCTCAGTCTGCTTCAAAATCAGGTCAATATAGTTATTTAAATGTTACACAGAGTTCTGCTAATTTCTGGGATTAAATTTAATGGTATTTAATCATGATAAACCTTTTCAACTGTACAATAAGAATAATTATGCCAAAGTACAGACCTTGCGTTTGAAATGAATTGAACTGTTTGTATAACGTACAGTCTTTGCCATGCAGATTGTGAGAACCGACTCTTGTAAGCTGATGCTGTGATTTGACTGTGTAATCAAACGCTTCCTCTCGGAGGAGATTTATCTGTTGCACTGGCTGTTGGTTGTGTGAACATGCATGTGTGCCAGTAACTGTACAGATCCAAATTCAAATGCCTGTCAGCAAAGCAAAGCCCTCATGCTGACTTCTTTCTCTGCTAGTATGGGCTATTTAAAAGGCGTGGCCTCCATGGAAACCCCAAATCCCATTACTGGCTGACGGACTGTTTGACAGCTGCTTAGTTGTCACATGCTGTGTGTGCACACGCTCAGCCTTAAGTAGCCTCCTCCACGCTTTCCCAGTCAAGGACTGTCTGAGATTAGCGGCCTTTTAAGTATAATGCTGAGCATTTCAAATTAACCGTCATTCAGTTCAGAGTTCCCCTGAAAATACAATGAGCTTGTTTTATACAAAAACTGTATGCAAGAAAATATTCTCCTTTTCTTCTTCCTCTATTCAGTTTTTTGTGTTAAGCTCGTTGTATTCTTTCAACAAAGGAAGAACAAACTGAAAAGGCAGACTGCCGAACAAGCAGAAATCGTATCGCTCAAAAGGAAAATGTATACATAATATGAATAGACAAAATTCAAATCAAATGTTCTTTTTATCAAAGAAATGGTACACATACAAAAGATCCAAGATAACAAAGCATGCCAGAAGATGATGGTAAATGCCAGAAGATGATGGTTTTTAGTAATGGAAAATGCTAACCGTGCTCTTGCTTTATCGGTGCTATACGAAGTAGTGTCATTTAGCTACACAAGCATGTCCACATTCAGATAATTTAAATACTTGATGTGTTAAATAAACGCATTTAAATTCAATTAAATATCTTTGCAAAGCCATTTTGTCTAGGTGATGAGCATGTTTTTTGTAGCGTTGTTGAAGGACGTTTCACCTTAGTTACCTACAAGCAGGGGCGTATATCCGGGTGTGCTGGGGAGGGCAGTTCCCTAACCAGAGGAATCGTCTACCCATCCAGTGAAAACAGCAAATAACACTGCTATAGCCACTTTTGATCATTAATTAAATGTTCTTGCTAAAATATTGCAGATTTAAGGCTTCTACCTCAAATGACTTTCTGCTGCAGTTAGGATTCCATCTCAAATAGCCATCGGCTGATAAACTATATTACAGCAATAACTGAAATCCTCATCGATATCTTGCAAATTATCGTCTAGTGCATTCTGTTACAGTGGATTTAATTCTAAACATTTTTTGTAAACTCATTACACAAAAGCAACAAATTATGATTTCAGATATATTATAATCCTGAAACTTCCAGTTACATTCCAGTGCTTTATATTCAACTGTAGCTTCTGTTTGTGATGGAATGAGCATTAACCTAATTCACTGAGTCGACTCGAGTACTTGAGCCAGATCCTCAAATTTACACATTAAAGACGCGAAGAAACAGTTTGGTCGTAGGCGTTCCCAGTTGCAGTGTGTAATGGCCCCTTTATTTATTTTTATTGTTTTATTTTTAATAATGTGTTCTTTTAATGTTTGCATTTCAAAATGGAGCCCTGTATGGTTTGGCGTTTGAAGCCATGTTCTGGTTTTAGCATTCTTTGAACAAGAAAGTAAGTTTGTTGTTTAAAACTTTCTTGTAGTGGATGCACAGTGTGTGTACAATTTTAGGTAAGTGAGTATTTTGACCATTTCATAATTTGTATGCAATTTTTCATACTCATACTGGATAAACTTGAATGGTTATTGGTTTAAGCATGTCAGGCTGTGTTTGTGTAATCAACACCCTATTTCAAGGTGCGCATAATTATTATGCAGCTGCTTTTCTTCAATCAAAATGGGCGAAAAATGAGAATCAACTGACTCTGTAAAGTCAAAAATTGCGAAAAGCCTTTTCACCAATCTTGAAATTGCCAAGACATTGGGACGTGATCGCAAATACATCAAATATTTTTTGTTGCAAATAGTGTTAAGAAAAAAACCCTCAAATTAACAGACGAAAATTTGAGAAGAATGAAACGTGAAGCTACCAGGAACCCGTTATCATCCAGCCCTTTCATACTGCAGAATGACAACCTACCTGGAGTGTCCATTAGTACAGTGTGTTCAGTGCTCAGATACATGACCATGGTAGAGAAGGCTGAAAACTGACCAAAAAGGTTTTATGGACTGATGATGTGCAAGTGACTCTTGACAGACCAGATGGATGGGCCCATAGCTGGTTAAGTAACAGGCACAGATGCCAGCAAGGTGGAGGTACTGCTGTGGACTGGTATTATTAATTTAGTTGGACCTTTTTCGGGTCCAACGAAGATTGACTCAAAATCTACTGCCAGTTTTTACTTTGTTCAAGCAGTGGTACAGGGTAAAAGTCTGCATCTTTTAAGAAAACCATGATTTTTATGTGGGACACATCAAAGTACTCTGCTGCATGAGTAGTCTAAAGGAATTAAAGATAAAAAAAAAAATGACATGGCCCCCTTCCCCTGCTTACATAAACCCTATTGAGGACTTGTGGGCCCTTCTTAAAGGGGAAATATATGGTGGATAAAAACAGTACACCTCTCTCAACAGTGTCTGGGAGGCTGTGGTTGCCGCAGCAAAAAAAGTCAACTCATCAAAATAACGGACAGACTTTGTGAATGGAAGGCCGATCGCTGTTATTGAAAAGCTGGAGAGTTTGTTGTTTATTCTCAATTCATGAAAATAAACAAATGCAAGCCAGTGTAACAACTTTTGTAATAAATGACATTGTATTCAGCTTTTTTTGTGCCAAAGGTCATATCAGTTGGGAAATGGCAGAGTAAATAGTGTTTCACCTTTTTACTGTTGCTTTTAGATCGTGTAATTAGTTGTTTTATTTAAGTTAATTCCTTGAGTGAACATAAATGGCCTTTTGCAGTTATGAAATTTAAGCTGAATTGTTGTTTTTAAAACATGACTACTCTTATTATACCTTAATAAATGTAACACCTGATGAACTGTTTGTAGTGCAGTTGTAACTGGAAAAAATAAGAATACAGTCTTCCCTTGCCTACGCGGCCTCAGTGCATGGCCAGTTTTCAGAAAATATTGAGGGAAAAAAATTGGATGGATTTTCGCTGTTTCGCGGGATTTTGCGGAACCTTAACAGTTAAAAAAAAAAAAAATTTATTCTTACAATAACTGAATGCTATAAATCATAAAATATTGGGATTTACAGTAAATAGCTGTTGTATCTACTCAATGTGTAGGATATGACGTGCTGTAAGCTCGGTACGGACGGAGCATGTGTGATACGAGATTGATGTATGGCGTGTTATGCAACACGCTAAAGTATTTCGAACGTTCTCTTTACTTGATTATTCTACAGTTTAAAACACTACAATAGTGTATTTACTCAGTGGATAAATACTCACCAAAAACAAAAAGTAAGATTAGAGCATCGCCCACCTGAGTCGCTACTTGCCGACATGACAAGTTTTTATCAGCGGTGTTGTGTTCACATTATGTTGTTACATATATATATATATATATGTATATTGTATAAATAATTAGAAATGCTGTTGTCAGTAAAACTCCTCTCATTTGAGCAATGTTTTGGTCCAATCACCGTTTTCATTGTGGCTTTGTGGAATGGTAAAACAAAAATCTGTTTTTTTTATGTTTTGCTTATGGGAGAACTGTGAAAAATATGCCCACCCACAGCATTGTTAGGATTCAAAGAACGATGAAATTAATGTTGTATCCCAGAAAGATTACGTTTACCTGACATAAAGGCACATGATTCATTTACCTATATTCTTTCATTTTCTTCAGTTGACAGTCCAATAGATGTGCTTATTGCTGGTGTTAGCTAAAACCCTTTTCTTATATAGTACACATTACTAGCATCTGAATTAAAGATGGTGTGACAAACTGTTCTGCACCATGCAATAATCTTAGGTAAAACCAGAGTGTTATCTAATGAAACCTACATGCAGTCATGATAGTTCAGTTCTAATAATTACATAGTGGTATTTTCATCCCCGCTTCATCGAAATCATGTTCACTAGGACCCATGTGTGCACACTTGCTCACGTTGGCACAGTTTATAGACACCAGATGACCTATGACATATTTGGAATGTAAGAGGATGCCCATGCAGACATTGGGAGAACCTGAAGATCACACACAGGTAGCAATGTGTGTCTCTACTTCTTAAACACAGAGGCAACTTTAGTGCAGAGGGTTTATAAACTAATTAGTTAAACTGTAGCTTTTCGTCCGTTGCTCCGTCCCTTTGCTTGCCTGTGACTGGTTAAATATAGACAAGAGAAAATATTAACTTTAGGCCAGTGGTGTTGTTTCAGGTCATACCTTCAGACTCTAAGCAGAATCTGTTGTCCCTTTGTTTATTTATAAGTCATCAGCTCCTGAGCACACTAACATGCATATTTTTTCTGCCGCAAGCTACTCTAACACAGCAGCAGGCTAATGAACATTTCCAGAGGCTGCGTGATAAAAATATACTGTCACAGAGCCTTATAGGCCTGACAGATGTAGTGGTAATAACGGTTGGGTTGTGTGGTTGATAAATGTATTATGATAGAAAACAAAGGTACCGTTTAATAGATGAATGCATAATCAGAACTTTCCATGTTGATAGTTGTGATTGTGCAAATTCATGGATTTATTTAATGATGGAGCTGAAGGTGGAGCACCTGCATTTTTCATGAAAAGAAAGTACAGAGTGGTTTGTTTGGATTTGAACAAATTGTTCAACACAACTTTTAAAAGGGGTTAATTGTCCAATTTTAGCAGGCTCTTAAATGGTTTCATTATGGTGAGAGCATGATTCTTTTGACCTTTACCACAAGGAATTATTAGAGGTGCACTGACTGGTCAGTATGTAGCGTCATCAGCTATAATTGGAGATCAGTGGCATATTACCAATCCTGTGACCGTTACATTTAACTTTAGCAGAGGGCAACGACAAAAAACAGACACTCATGAAAAGGACAGTGCTTTTACTAACTTTAATGCTATAGTCAGTTCTTGTGTGTACAGAACTTTCAGCATTACTCAGGTTCTCGTTGGTTTGTTTGAGACTGGGGCTGGCACGTTATTTAAGAAGAAGTGTCAGTTTTCAGATGCGTTTTTAGTGCTGTTTAATAATCTACTGACTATATAGTGCAATTCGGATGAGGGAGTAAGGATCTATTATGCACAGGCATATTCAGCATGGAAGTAGGCTACTTTACAGTTTGTGTTTTTAGCTATGCATGGCTAAAACTGTGGAGGAACATGTTCAGAACAGCATCACCTCTTTTAATGTACAGAGGTTTACAGAGGTAGCACAGTAAAAGAGGTTAAAGCTTGTGAGAGCAGAGAGACCGACACAAGCCTGCAGACCCTGCTGTTTCTTCAGCTTTTTATTTTTCTAATGGAGACTCATTGCTAAACATTAATGTTTTTGTATGCTGTTCTTTTATAATTCTTAAATAGAAAGAAAATTTAAATTGACAATCAAATAAAAAAAATGGAAATCAGACTTGTCCAAGAAAATAGCAATAGGTGACTCTCTAGAAATTAGTTAAACAAACATTCTGAGATTTAGTGGTATGTGGTATTTTCTATTGTTTAATTCCTATACGATATGCATGTTTAATATACCACCGTACTAGAGCATACAAAAATTAGGGTATACACTCGAATCCGGTTAATGGGACCAGCCACGTATTCGGATCAAATCCTGAAGTACCGAAACACATCCTATTATACACGTGTAATTTTATTCACTTATTTGGACCAAAATTCTGCTTAATCGGACCAAAGAACGTGCACAG